>JAOTRI020090076.1:0-15836 GCA_028564885.2 Zoanthus sanctaehelenae
ATCTGGATGCTCTACCAACTGAGCTACTCGAGACTCTATGAGAATGAAGGGTCGTTATCTGGATGCTCTATCAACTGAGCTACTCGAGACTCTATGGGAATGAAGGGTCGTTATCTGGATGCTCTACCAACTGAGCTACTCGAGACTCTATGGGAATGAAGGGTTGTTATCTGGATGTTCTACCAACTGAGCTACTCGAGACTCTATGGGAAGGAAGGGTCGTTATCTTTTATTGCCTTTCAAGACTAGTTGTCATATGTGCAAAATTTAATCAGATCAGAGGAAGAACAGTTAAGCCTTTGTTTGACATGTGCAGTTCTAATCGGAACTTAACATAGACCTAAGTACCAAGAAACATCAGACAAATATGATTACTCAAAATGCTGCTTTAAGAGATACAAAGGACATTTAAACACTGCTTGTGGCTAATATGTGTTGCCATTTTGACATGCAGTTACTTCCTGGCATAAATCATTTTCACAATCCCTTGAGATCTAGAGGTCTTAAAGATGGAGCATTGTTACTTAATTGGTAAACATGACTACTGAAAACATATATAGTGTGTGATTGACTGCAACACGATGCAATGTCATTTGCATAAGTGCTCAAAGTACATTGTATTTAGAAGAACTAATTTATCTGGTTGTAAAGAATAATAAATAGATTGTTTGGGCTTGCTGTTCATGTAATTCGGTCTTATACTGCGCACTGACAGTATTGTATGGCTTTGGTCAACTATTTGGGACAGGAGCCATGATATTAGTAATAATATTAATAATAAAAATACAGTAGTTTAAATAGTTTTTAGTCAAAAAAACAAGCATTAGTAAATTAATGTTTATAAATTTATTACATTTCATATATATAATTATATAAAATAGGTAATAACTTTGTTCTCAACTAGTTTAAAATTATATAATTTTCTGCTTCTATAAATAGGATATTAATATATAATAAGTTAGATAGAGCAAACATGTGACATTTTAATTAATATGTTTTAATCCTAACTAGGTAATAGTGGCTGTGGAATCTGGGCTCTAACTGTTGCTAAGCCATTTATATATGGCAACCTCATCAGGGAGTGTGGGGATAGTGGCATTGCTTTTGTAAGTAACAGTGACCTTCACCATGACAACCAACAGCTGAACTCGCAGTTTATGCAGCAGGATCAAGATCAGGTAAAACATTGGCTTTGTCTACTAATTGTAACAGTTGGAACACTGTTTATACCTATAGATAGAATTTTTTATGGTGATTTTAAATTAGAAGTACATTTAATTTGACGATGGTGGGCAGTTGTGGATGGCAAGTAAGAATGGACATGTAATTTGTCAATGTACTCAAGCTAAACAATTTCTGAAAAGACCGTGTACGTTATTGAAAGACGTCCTGTAAGATTTTAATAATGCAGTTAAAGAGGTACTTTTTACTTGTAGGAGCAAAACCTTCAGCCATTGTTCTTTGATGAAGATTTATCGTCGACATCCCATCTTGATGATATCGATGCCCCTGTGGACATTAATGGTGAGTATTTTAGTTTGTCACAGATATTTCTAAATTGCAGCCCAGTTCTAGGTTGTGTATACTTAGGGTGTGTAAATATTACGGATACTCGCCACAGGAATTGACCGTTTTATTTAATAGTTTAATTATGTCACTATTCTTGTATGAAATTGAGGTCTGGGCTTGTGCCTCTGAGAGTAGGTATTTGTGTCTAATTGATAAGTTTTGTAGACGTGCATTAAGATACGGTTATACTACTAGCTTGGTTCCTATTACGGAATATATTAAAGTCAGGGACAGGCAACTGTGGGGCAAAATCATCACAAACAAGGCAAACCCACTCCAAAGCTTGCTACCACCCCAAAGAATTCTAAGATTAAGAAAAAGGGGGCACAATTTTATCCTACCTTAGGTTATAACTGAAAGGTTCAAGCAATTATTTATCAACAGATGTCTTTTTAATTTAATATAGTAATATATTCACAAAATATATTTTGTCACCTATTTTATTGTAAACTCACACGTTTGTTTGTGGGTATGTTTTATATGATAAATAAAGACTTTATTATTATTGGGGCTTAGTTATTATTTAATCATACAAACTAAACCTTACCCGATCCCTATAATATACGTGATGAACTGCATGCATATAAATAAGTTGGCCCGGATAGGGAAATTATCCTATATATTCTTGCGGTAACATTAATACAGTAAATCTGATTGGTTGATGGTCAGTGGGTAGAAATGTTTATTTCCTGTACGGATCACAGTGTAATCTTTTATGTCACTACTGTAATTCAACAGACATGCCAAACATATGATCAGCGGTTCAAGCCTGTACCGTATCAAGAGTAGAGCTCTTTTTCAAAACCAAATATTTTAGGAGGAAAACACGTGACAATAGTTTTATGATGCGGGGGACTCAGTGGCACGTTATATATCTTTAAGAGTTTATAATTATCTCTTACAGGCGTGAGACCAGACATCAACTTTGCCGCAGTTGACAACAACACAGTGTTTGATAATGCGGGTCACGGTATCTTGTTTAGTGGCAACGAGGGCTTGCTCGTTCGTGGCAACAATATCCATGGCAACAAGGGATGCGGTGTCAGTATCGCCAAGCCAGCTGATATCACCGTACATAATAACAGTATTTGTGCCAATATGAGCTCAGGAATATGGGTCGATATTGGCTGTTGTTCTAGTATCCATAGTAACGGAATCTATAACAACCAGCAATTTGGTATTCTGATTGCTGGAAAAGGACTCGTGAAAGAGAATGACATTTTTTGCAATTTAATGGGCGGACTTCAGGTGCGAGGGCCTGGAGATCCGTATGTAACCAATAATCGTGTGCAGGCCACATTGCATCATGGGATTTCGGTGTTGGAGAATGCTCGAGGGGTAGTTCTAAGCAACACTGTGTATGAATGTGAGGTACAAGCAATAAAGAGACACTCGGAGAGTACAACATATGTCCACAACAACCGCATCGTGCCCGTGAAAGATGTTTACGCATACATGACAAAGCAGAAAGATGGCAGAGGAAGTACTTTTAACCCAGCGGAGCTTGAGAAAGAATCTGTTCCACTGCGTCCCCCCGATTATTTTGCTGACAGCAAATTTTCTAATACGGCTCAGTCGAGACTGCCTCTGAATTCAACTGGAAGTACAAACATTGTAGCACATTATACAAACTGCAGTGGTGGAAGTCGGCTTTGCATCATTCAGTAGTTTCACCTTACTGTATAATGAGCGCTGATAACTGGTCAATAAACCCTATGCAGAAGTGGTGGCGGGTTTAATATTCTTTCGTTTACATTCATGGTCGATCGCTATCACTATCTCAGAAGAGCTATAAATAGATCACCTGCTCACTAAAAATTACATGCCTCTTTAAACAATAAAAATGCATATGCACAGACATTCCAATCCTCCAGTTTTTCCAAGGAGTCTCCTGTTTTTTGGTGCTGTCTCCCAATCTTCCGTGTTTTATCAAAACCTCCCAATTTTCGGGGCAATTCAAAAATTAGTGTTCAGATTATAGAAACACATGTTAGTTTCAGCGATACATGTGGAAATGGTCAGAGTCGTTTTTCGATCGTGGTTGACGGTCGGTCAGTTTTCGTAATTCTTTTCCCTAGTTAACTTTTTAGAGGTCCATCTTCTAGCCCGTCCAAACTGAAGGAAATTAGCTACTTCAGAAGACTAAATTGCCAGTTGTTAGATGGGAGGAGGGGGGAGGTGGTCACGGTATGTTTGGGTATGTCCTGGTGAAAACCTCCCTGTTTGGACATTTGCAGTTTATAGTTTCAGAATTGAAATATTTCCTATTCAAAGCAGTTTCATCAAGAACATCAATTAGCATGATTACCTTACCTAAACCTTAATCCACTCTACGCCAGAAGGCGCATAAGGCCGTTATGCCCTCTTTCCACTTGTTACGATCTCTGGCTGCTATTTTGGTGGCGTTCCAGCTTGACCATCCAGCGGTGTACCGTTCTTTCTCTATAGTTTTTCGCCATGTAGTCTTCCGTCTTCCCCTTGCACGTTTCCATCTCTCTAGCCACCTCTGCTGCTCTAGATGTTTCTGCCTTTGTGCGCACATTCCAACAACTAATGATGGTCTGCTGCTTTGAAGCCACTATGGATCCTGTCGGCTTCTGAGCCTCTCGTTGGGTTTGGCCCATGCAGTAGCGTCATGTTGGCATCCGCAGCAGCTCTTACTAAAGATTTTCAAACGGCAAGCACTGCATTCAAATTATCCCAACTTTTAAAAGAATATCTTACCGCAAACGAGGCTAGAAGGGCTAATTTTACAAAACAAAAGAATATTGAAATTTTCGCCATTTTTGCGTACACTATAAGATCTACATTGAAAGCGCCTCATTTTGCTTCAGCAACCTGGAATCGGACTTGCTGCGAACAATAAAGCTAATTCCGCAATTTAGTTCAACCTGCTACTATTGGTGAAAGCTAGAACTAATAAAATTTGGTAGTATTTTTGTTTTTATTGTTTAAGTCTTATTCAAAAAGTTTCGTTATTTTTAAATGTGATGAATGGTACGATGAAATTGCTGTTAAAAAAAACTTTGGTTCGTTGTATAAAAGTTCAAAAGTTTCCGGTGTTAAATTCCAGGCACATTAAAAGTTAAAAACAAAAATTGCAATATTTCGGACTAAACTCAAAATGTATCTGGAATAAAATTCAGCTAGACGCATATAGATTTGAGTTCACAATGGCATCGTTTACGCTGTCATAAGTTGGTTAGCCTTGACAGTGTGATACTGATGAAGTTATAATTCGCTTATCCAGTATTAAGGGGCGGATGGGAATTGAAAAATGATAAAGACGACTTATTCTATGAAATAAAATACCTACAAGAAAATTGTTTGCATACTTATATTGGTGACACTGCGCGAATTTCAGAACATAATGGTAAAGACAAAAACTCCTCCCTCCCTAGGGGAACAGCGTGCATGGCGAAATGGTCAGAGTTGGGGATTTGAATGCGGAAGACCCGGGTTCGATTCCCAAGCTTTGACCACTGAATGAATTTGTCCTCGGTGATCCCAGGGACAAATTTACAACGCTTTGCATGTAATTAGCCAACTGGTTTGCCTCCTACCAGTTGGGATTCTTAATTGAGGAAGAGGGAGGTTTTTTAATATGACACTGAAAAATCCCTTTGGGGAGTTGTCATTAAGTATGTATATTTTATTTATTTTTTTTATTCTTTAGAAACAGGCCATGACTCAATTACACTTGAGGATACTAATATCTTAGCGTCTAATTTATAAAAAAGCGCTATTTATAAAAAATCTCAAACCAACTTTGAATAAACAAACCAGTCAATTCCCTTGATTCTTTTAAGCTAACTTACATCTTTAATTAATAATTCGCTAATCTATTGTCAATTGCTGTTGATGGCCTTTGGAGAAAGGACGAAATATACAAGGTTTTTTTTCCAAAATGACCAATATTCTCGTTATTTTGTTTATATAAATAGAGTGCGTCAGCAGTATACTAGGACAATTGAATTACATCCAAACCTAACCCTGAAATTACTCTACGACTCGATTAGGTGGTATTATTGCCGGGATTACTGAAGACTCGCTGATTTGCGGGTTTATTGCTGACCAACTGTTTGACTCGCGAAGACTCCGTATGATTAGCACTGAGTTTTGCCTACGACTTTCTCATTTGCAATAACGGTTACCGTAAACGATCTGTATAACGCCAATCTCAATTAAAAGCTTCGTATCGAATAGACGCCCAGGTCAAAGTACAATTTTCAGTTGGAAGCCAAATTAAACGCCTCTCTGTATTGGAGGAGCCAAATCGTACAAAACCATTTTTTGGACATTACAGATTGAGATATCGAAGCAAATGAGATGAACATGCCGCTTGTCGAACATCATCTTGATAAAATAGATGAAGTAGACATCAAGATTTAAATGTTTGTTATAGAATTTCTGTTGTTAATTTGTTTGCAGAAGATTGTGTAAACTGTAATTACCATGCTCATCAGTTGAACTGCACTAATCGCAAGTAGTTTTGTTGGCTGGAAAACTTTTATTAAGAAGTGTAAAATATCGACTGTAAAAAGAAACGCGTCTCTCCAATAGACGCGTCTTATCTATTAAACGCCCACTCTAAAACACCTAAAATTAAATAAACACCCTGGGCCCAGTTGTTCAAAGGCTGGTTAATGGTTAAGTTTAACCCTGGGTTAAGCAAAAATTCATACAGGGATTTTTTCTTTAAAAAAAGGCAAACGGCTGTTTATGAATACTTTTTGGATTTTTCTAGGAAAACTCTTGTTAGTCCCCAAATTACAGCTAAAATCTCTTCTTCTAAGATTGGAAACAAGATCGAGGGTTAAACATTTAACCCTCGTTTAGCGTTAGTCGGCTTTTGAACAACTGGGCCCAGGCGTTAAATGGATCATTTACGGTATGCAACAAAGATTATTTTAAGTCCCCCATGCAGCCTGCTTTGCGCGGTTAGTTTGTGTTTAAATGTTTGAATAGTAGTTTTTAAACAAGAATTTCCATTTGTTGAAGTAGCGTAAAGACAAGATTTATATTCCTTTTGATTGGCTGAAAATATCTGATACTGACGTCATTCGATACACATGCAGGACAGAACCAGATTCTTTTAGGGAGTTTGTTTAATTTTTTGCATTAGTAAAACATATTCGTTTGAAAATTTCAAGTTTTACTGAGAATAGCAGAAACAAACTGAGTAACACTGACACTCTTTTACAAGAATGTTGAACGACCTGTGTGTGGTGGAAGCTTCTTTTGAGTTCAATTGCAGTTCTACTTGGGGCGGACATGGTTGGCGCAGTCGGTAAAATCTCTGTTTTCCAACCACAAGGTCCCCAGTTCGATCCCCGCACTTTGCCGAGATCTGAATATCTGTGTGGCCTTCTTTTCCGCCTAAGCTAAGTCAGCTTTCCATCCTCCCGGGGTAGGTAAATGAGTACCAGCGTCTGCTGGGAGCTAACCTACGATGGATTAGTGTCCCGTCCAGGGGAGTCATGGGCTACTAGGCTTGTAAAAGATTTAGCTTTTTTAGCTTTATGACAATGTCTACATAACAGCATTAACATAATAAAAATTTAGTCCTCTCTATTAGGCTGTGATAAGTGCTGTGATAAGGAAAAATATAATAATCTATACTCTCGAAAAATCTATTATAATTTTTCAAATATTATTGGAAATATTTAGATTTTTAAACAGACCTTATTTAGAGCTACAATGAAGGGTGTTTTTCGTTTCTTCAGTAAATTAAGCGACTCGATCGTTTGCGGTTCCAGTCCATGCATAATATCAACAACAAGGATAGCCATGTCACACAATGATGAGCCTCGTGAACGCAGATTGCTGATGAAGAAATAAACCCGGTTAAGAAAATGTTAGAAAATGATTCCGAAAATGGCACAAAAACAATATCGTGCAATTGATTCCAGATGATGGATATGACATTACTTTGTGGAAATTCAATGTTGATTGATGTCACAAGTGGACATTACAATGTACAGTTAGTAAGTTCCCTGGTAGTACTTTACATTGTCAACAACAACAACAACAACAACAACAACAACAACAACAATAATAATAATAATAATAATAATAATAGTTAAGGTATCAAGTCTTCTACCTGGCCAAAGGCTTACTACGTGACGATACCAACCTTGTAACTATAAGGTGGACGGATACCTATCATATGACAGACAAACGCATACACATCCAGAGAACTAAAGTTTAACAACCTTATCCAAGAAAATGCGACAGTCTATTAACTTGCAGATTTAAAAACACAGGCGGAACCTTCTCTATTATTACAAGACCACAAGTGTTAGTCCGGCCACGAATCGATCCCAAGCTTCTTGCAAGATAGAATGAGTCGCTACTAACTTAAATAACCCGATGACGATAAACAGTGGCCAGAACACTTTATCAATTTAACCCTTTCACTCCCAATAAGTTATCAACACACTAATTCTCCTTACATAACAAGTACAAAATAAGACATTTGGCAATGAGAAAATGGGAATTGATCAAATAAAGGAAACTACTGAAGATTAAATGTGGAATTCTCTAAAAAACTTATTCAATGAAAAGTATGGGCTCAAGTTGGGAGAACTTGATGATTCAACTGGGACTGAAAGGGTTAATAAGAGTAAAGATGATTAAAAGTGAAATTCTCTCAAACTTGTTCAATAGAAAGTGTAGGAACAAGTTGGGAGAATTTAGCAATACAACTGGGACTGAAAGGGTTAAGCCAGCAGGTTTAGCTGATAAGCACCGATCAAAACTGCAACCGTTTTGGTCGTCATGGTGAGTAGATTAAATTTTGGGCAACCAAAACTGTCAGAACAATCGCCAGTTTGCCGACCTCATTTTCTGAAACAAGGTTGTTTTTAGTTACATTCCAGGAATACGATTACAAGATTAAAAACGAAAAAAAAATAATAATAACAATACTTTATTTAATGTCAATTGCGAAGGAAGTGGTTGCCCATTCTTCCTAGCCAGAGGCTAATGTTCCATCTAATTTGTAATCTAAAACTGTGTTATGACGCTTATTCTGTTTTTTGTACTTTGCTGAAACGAATAACAAGGATGGAAATAGATTGAATGTTGAGAATGTTTGGCCAATAGTTTCAAGATTGATGAAAACTATGGTCTATGTTTGCTATTTAAGACTATATTATGACGTTTATTCTGTTTGCTGTGATTTGTTGGTACGGATGGCAAGGATGGAAATGAATTGAAACCTGAAGAAGTTAGGCCAATACTGGGTTTCAAGTTTCATGAACACTATGGTCTAGTTTGTTATATAAGACTATGTTATGACGTTTATTCTGTTTCTTGTACTTTGCTGAAACGGATGGCAAGGATGAAAATGGATTGAATCGTCAACCTTTTTAGTTTTATTGATATCTTAACAACAATACAAAAATCCTATTATGGGTTGTTCTTTATAAAACAAACTAATAAATGTTTATCACAAAGTTAATGAAGAACATTTTGTTCATAAGTTAAACACTAAGAGACGATTTGGGTGAAAAATTTAACCAAAAGAACAAAATTATTTAATAGTCCCTTAATACTTAACTTGGTATATTCAGGTGACGAAATGTCAAAATATGTATTCTTGCAGAATGTTATCACCTTTGCATGTGGATCAATTTAAGTACTGCAGCAAACCATTTCGACAAGTCAAGTATAAAGCTCTTAATTCTTGCCTTATGATATAATATGTTAACGTTCCATACATTAGCCGAGCAACTTATCATACCGTACCATTCGTGAGGAAAGGTTAACACTCAAAATACTTCTTACGTTTGTAACAAAACACAGCAGGTTTCCAAAAATCAGGATTGAGTAAAAGCGCCTTATGTGGTACCTGAAGGACTCATGACCTGGTGTGTCTATGATTAACAATCCTGGTATCTTCATGTCAAACTCGGCAAACTGGCATAAACATAAACAGAAAATCACGGCGTTACAATCGTTCAAATATAAAACAATGCCCATAAAAAAAATTGACACAATGAGGTAACAAAACGATTTTCCCATTTGAAAAAAGGAAAACAAAACACTAAATAGGTTTTAATGTCAAACAAAAACACAAGGTCTGTTGACGCCATTGACGGCTTTTTCTGTGTCGGCTATGAGACTGCAACCATTGAACATATGGTATTTTGACAACTTCGTATATGCTAATTAGCATGATTTAAAATTTTCTGTTATACTTATAAACCAATCTCACCTCCTTCACCATCTTGGTCTGTTCCCGGATGGCATACACTGGCACCATAGTAGCTCCAATCTGTTGTGTTATCCCACCAGCTTCGCCATCTTGTACATGTGAGTGACGGATCTGTAAATCGAAGAATTCTGGATGTAATTGACCTCACGCAAAATCATTTAACGAGCTGCAATTCCTTTATTACAGTTGGTAGTTATCTTTGGTTTCTGAAGAGTCAAGCATGGAATTATCCTTATTGGGAGTCAGGTTAACATAGTGGTCATCAGTCGTGCCTCCCACCTCTATGACCCGGGATCGACTCCTGGGCTCGGCATGTCTCAACACTTGTTAATCTCAATCTGACTTAGAGGGTTTTTCTCCGGGTACTCCGGTTTTTCTCCCTCACGCCAAGATCTGAGCCGTCAAGCGATTAAACATTAGAGGGCCTCTGGCTCCGAGGAATATGCAACCACTTCTTTCATAATTGACGTTAAATAAAGTAGTATTATTATTATTGTTCTTCTTCTTCTTCATATTATTATAATTATTATCATCAAAGGACTTTCTTAACTCAATTCACTTGCTCACGATAAAATGAATGTGAAGTTTTTCTTAATGCACTCTACTTCCCTCTATATCGTGCATTCACCAGGGTTGAGAATTTATTTTTGCAAGACTCACCCAAACTTTCCTCCCATTAAAACAAACGACATCAAATGATATCTGCTACACTAGACAAAATGTTTGTCTTGACACAAGCTTACTTTTTTCAAAAGAAAAAACTTTTCAGGACCCTAACGGGAATCGAACCCATGAACTTCTGATTATCGCTCAGACGCTCTACCCACTTAGCTACAGGAACTATCGGGTGTATGTCCTGCTTAACGGCTAGCTCAATATATCCATACTTTAATGAATTAATAGTTTGATAAATATCTATTAAAATGTTCGTGTTGTCATAGGCTTAATTTTATTAGAAGAGTCCCTACGGGAACCGAGCACATGACTTTCTGTTTACCGGTCAGACGCTCTACCCACTGAGCGAAAGCAACTCACGAAGGGAACGGGTCACTTACCTAGGTTCTTATAGATGGAATATCGGGTGTATTGCCTGCTTAACTGCTGGCTCAATATATCCATAGGTTAATAAATGGGTCATTTCCCGTTTGGGACTCTTGCAAAGCAGTATTTCCTGCACCAATGACACCCCGCGTTCTCAGATTAAGAACCACGTGGTCGCCTCTGTTTTCTTAGCAGGTCAACAATTATCGCGACAACTCGGCCGATAACCACTTACTTTGCAGCAGTCTGAACATTCTGAGCCAAGCTTTTGTTTCCCTTCCCCAATCAAAAATCCCTGGATCCGCACCAAAATAACATGATTCCAAAATAGTAACAATAATTGTATATTTTTTACTTGTCAAAGATTGCAATTTGACAACCTAAAACTCGTGTTTTTAAAATTTTAACCAGAAAACATACTTTACCATTTTAGTAACAATAATATTACGTCAATACCTTGTCTAAAATCTTAGTTTTGCCCGTGTCAACGTGTCCCAAGACACAAACGACAGGAGAGCGTAAATTATCAGTGGATTTCTGAGCATCGGCTTCCATTCTACGCCTCTGCAAAAAAGGTTTGAAAAGAAAAAAAGTACACTTGATTGAATTTTGCAATCATTAAATTTGGGAAAATGGTAGCAGGCTACTTTATTTCATTTGGACAACGATATGGCCGCGTCTTACTGGTCGACATTAGTGATGTGACTGCTGATGACGCAGTTTAAAGAAATATTATTGTTCGTCGGCTTTCTTCTTCAGTTGTGGACAAAAATGGTGGACAGAACTTCAACAACTTTTTTATTCTAATATGTGATACCTTTTTTATTACACAGGTATGACGACACAACATGGTCGAAAAAATGAAGAGTATATGACCAACATGAAATATTTTCTAACAAAAACACGTTAATCTATAGGAAGAATACTCTAGGACACAAAAGACAAATTACTTTTCATTATTAAACATTTACATTAAAACATTTTAACAGACATGTGATTTAGTCTGACAACAGAACAAGCACGTATATTAATACATTTTTTTAAGTATAAAACTTTCACTTTGCTTAACTTTTACTAAGTAAAGGACTACAGAATGTGAAACGTTTACTGTAATACAAAGTTTTTAGTCGGTTCTAAAGACATTTTTCCTGTTTCCGTCAAATAACTGTAAGTATTTTCAAAATGGCTATAGAAATGGTTAAAAAATAACAGTTAGTAAAGTTGACAGGTTTGGAAACTTGATAAACTTGTAGTTATTATTCTCCTGTTCAAAATCGCCAGAAAGATGACATTCACCGTGCACAAATAACAAAACGTTTTTAGATGTAAATGAATAAATGTTCAATAGACTAGTTAATGAGGCATCACACCTACAACAAAATATAATAAACGTTACCGTCCACACAACATGAAAAGACACATTGTATATTCTTCTTTATAGTTTGACGAGTTTCTTAACAAGTCCGCTCTAAAAACTTTGAGGGAATGAAGATTATTACGAAGATGATGATGAAGATGATGATGAAGATGATGATGAAGATGATGATGATGATGACGATGATGATGATGGTGGTGGTGATGATTATGATGATGATGATATAACAACTTAACTCCCCTAAAGGCAGCTTTTCAGTGTCATATTAAAATTCGTAAGAATCCAAACCGGTAGGAGGCAAACCAGTTGGCTATTTATAAAGCGTGGTGAATTTGACCGAGGGATCACCGAAGACAAATTTGTTCAATAGTCTGCGTTAGGAAATCGAGCCCAGATCTGACATGTTTGCCCTAGTTGATGAAAGAAACGGCTACAGTGGGTTGTTAATCTTGACAAACTCACGACTAACCAGTATCCTTTCTTCCACTGTTTCCTTTCTTTGTTCAGGTTTCACTTCGTCTTCATCACTTTCTTCTTCTTCTTCATCGTCGTCATCATCTTCTTTGTCCTCTTCGCTGCTTTCTGAATCCTCTTTACTCTCCTCGCTTTCAGATTCCTCACTTTCATCATCAACGTCATCAACCTGAAAAAGGGCAGCTTTGTCAAGATCGCGTTGATAAGATATTTTGTAACGTTATTCTCGGTCCAGTCTCCTCTCGGATAATTGACGGTACGCACGCTACCACGACGGACGCATGCAGCTCAGGGTAAAAAGGTGCAAAAAAAAAACTTTGAAGAGCTCAGTCGTAAACAGAAGGATCGTAAAACTCGTTGCACGTACAGTAAGAAGATAGAGCAAAAATCAATGTTAAAGTAATTGTAAGTTTTATGTAATTTACTTGATAAAAGATTTATTGTCAATTTTTTTGGTGCTTGAAGATATAACTTTGATGAAAAAACTTCGCAGTTCTGACAGACCAATAAAAAGCCAAAAGTGACTTGTAGACCACCGTGATGATCACCACGACCGCGTAACGTGTTCACGTACGCGACACCTGTTGACAGTTTAGTCCGGTTGACCACCGTGATGATCACCACGACCGCGTAACGTGTTCACGTACGCGACACTTGTTGACAGTTTAGTCCGGTTGACCACCGTGATGATCACCATCAACACATGTTTCACGTACGCGACACCTGTTAACAGTTTAGTTCCGGTTGGCCTCCGTGACAACAAGAAGGTCTGTTACTTAAGCTCTCTAAGACTATATACAAAGCGCGTAAATATACTTTTATGTCTTTCACGAAACTGTAAATTCTCGCAAACTGGAGACAAAGCCGATTAATTTATATTGCTCTGGTCATTTTCTTGCTTCACAGCGCTATGAAAAAATAACAACAAATCAATCAAGACGCTTTTACTATCTAAATTATTTTTAGATCACAGTGGGTAATAGATATCTGAACAGACATAACTATGATGCTGCTGAAAAAAATAGCAAAACAGTTACTGTTTATCAGCAGGATGCCGAAATTGTGTGCAATTCTACAATTGGTTTTGGCTCCATTAAATCGTGACCAATTGAAGAACAATTTAGGTGGAGCCACCCTTTAAGTGAGCACAGTTACTGAAGAACATTAAAGTAAGGAAAACCAACAGATAATCCGTTAAATCCAGTATTCGCGGCATACGCCTCAAAGTAACAACAACAACAACACAAACAACATAGTGCGCATGACTAAACAGATACATATCTTAATATAACATCAGGGACGGACACAGGGGGGTGAATTGGGTGAATTTTTACCCCCCTTTTCTTCAATTTTTTGGTACATTCTTTGTACTTGCCACCCTTCTTCTCCTAGAATCACTGGTAAACTCTTTGTATTATTCACCCCCCCCCCCCTTCTAGAATTTTCCCTGAAAAGATAAGTCCTCGAGCAAGACTTTCAATCCTAACCAAAGTAGCGTGCATGAGGAGAAAACATATAAAACATGAATATTTGAACGCATACGGCTTAATATCGGTGTACCCGTGAGTATTTGTATGGATACGGCTCACTAATTGAAGTCAAAACGCTTTTAACAAGAGACCTTAAGTAGGTACTTGGCATATTTGAACAAAATAATTGTAATGGCTAAAATGATAGAAACTGAACAAATAAACAAAATTGCGTGATGTGGTAAGTGGAAAAGTCCTATTTGCAGAATTTGACTATGAAGGAGAGTCTTCATTTTCTAGGCGTGACGTAAACCGTGTGTAGCAAAATGCAAGGGGTAAAAAACAACTTAGCAGGAAAGATCATAGTTAATATACAATAATCAACTCAGCTGAGTAGTATTACAACATCTATAATAGAATAATAAAGAAACTGAGTAAACGCCAGTAAAGCCACCATTTCCGCGTTAATCGGTTCAAAACCGTGTGCATATGTCATTTAGCATTCATCTGCACAAACATTAACATTTCTATGATCTTAAATTGTGTTAAATGACTTTTACAAATGTATTTAAACAACGTAACAAGCAATTAACTTAAAAGTATATACTTACTGTTTAAATAGAAGGTAGTGTAAGCAAAGAAAAACGAGTGCTGTTGATTTGTTGCACAGTTTGTATCAGACGAGTGGAATGTGTCTTCTATGTCTGCGCGCTGACCTTACAATGAACATGATTAACGAACGCAAAATAAACCTCATGCTAGCAAGGCACCTTAGCTTTAGGGCTTGATCTTTAACCCCTCCGTGTGACACATGAAGATTGACTTCATCATATGAACACTACAATTTTGGAATCAGTGTACTGCCGCATAGTTTGTCATTCGTCCGGTTTCTATCTTTCATTTATCTGTCAGGTCTTCGCCGCTATTAATCGAACACCTCTCCCTCCCCGTGTACGACCAGTTATATTATAGTAAACAACTACTTTTTACTATAACTTTGCATATTCACGTTCGAATCAACCAGAAATAAGAATAAGTATTGTTTGGAAATTGTCAAATGCAGTATCCATTACGTCCCCAATTTAATACAATAAGTATATTACCAGATGTTGTCAAAAAAATGGTTCAGCCTCTTTTAAGTTGCCTCACGGCTAAGCTCACTTGTGAAAAAGAAAAACGTTCGTGAGATGTAGCAAAAAAATAATGGAAATCATAAATACACCAATCGTATTCTTAACAAATTTTAGCCTCAAATACAGCGTAACAACAAGCTGACAATATATTAAAGCGTTAATATTCTTATACTTATAGATAATATTCTTGAGAACAATTGCTAACTTACAAGTGGACTAACAATAATTTAACGCATCAATGGAAGTAAGAAGTGAGGTTCATAAACAAAATATTTCTAATTTTAGGCCCATTTGACGCGCAGCCTCGAAACACATTTTCAAAAGCGCTCTCACTTCAAATTTCGATTAGAGCCAAAATTTCCTTGCGTTAAACATTTAGGGTAGGGATTCCAATGTTGTGGTCTGTTGTTGTTCGTTCCACTGAGAGCATTTTTACAGTTCGTTGCCCCCAATAATTGACCTTGTATGTACTTGTATTTGTAAACAGGATATGCCGAAAAGCCCCGAGGGAAAAAGTTGTGTATATCTATATATACATACATCTATATATATAC
>JAOTRI020090087.1:0-15834 GCA_028564885.2 Zoanthus sanctaehelenae
CGGAAAACTTGCATTGAAGCAAATCACTATTTTTCATTTTTTTGAAATTAGGAATTTTTTACAAATGAAAAAAAAAATCATTTTCAAAAAATCGTATCTAGACTTGAAAAATGTGGTGCGGAAGATTCCGCACCTTCCGCACCCGCTCCGCCGGGCCTGGGTATACGCAGGTCACAGCACAATTTATTTGGATCAATTAGAAGTTTTTTTAAAATAGTTTTAGTTTATATTGATTCGGTCATTTACCGTCCATTTCCTTTCTCACCATGATTTTGTCGACGTTCATATTGAGTGGCGCGAGGCGAGGAAGGAAATGGACAGTAAATGACCGAATCAATATGTTTTAAAAAACTTCTAATTGATCCAAATAAATTGTTCTGTGACCTACGGATACCAATTCAAGTTTTTATTAACGATTCCTTTTTCAATGACAAACTGAAAATGTTTACATTAATCTGGCAGACACAACACAAATTAAGATTTGCTTTTTAATTGTCATTTTGCGCCATTTTAATAACGGTTTGCTTGTCTATTTTGTACATGTAATATGTTTCGATAGCGATTTGGAGATAAGAACTGTACATATTTTTATTCATTTTATATGTTGATCTAATTTGTGGAATCACCCGGCACTTTCTCGTTTCTATGAATATAGCGTATACCTATAGGCTAAAATAAAATGTTTGTATAATTCGCTCGATGCGGATAAAGTTAGGTTGTCTTATCCGGCGACCAAACATCGCGACAAACTTTAGTGGCGACCAAATGTTTCATATTAAAAATTGTATCGCTTTAAATTTTACCGGCTAATAAAAGTTTTTTCTTTGTCAGTACAAAACCTTTTTAAAAGCGGATAACAAAAACTGAAAAAAGCGAAAAAAAAACTATCATTCTGTACGGTCTGCATGCACAGCGGTCTACAGTCTGCACGGTCTGCAGTCTGCGTTTTGGGGTGATCGGCTTGGTGGTCTGCTACAGTCAAAAAAATCTTGTTGGTGCAGCTGATCGAGTGTTTAATCTACAGCAAAATGCATTTAGCAATCAGCAAGAGACAGAATTAGAGGAAACGAGAAACATTTTATAATTATAAATAGCACAGTTTCAAACGTTTCAACATTTCAAATAAGATCATATATGGTTATATTGCAATAGAACGGCAATATGGAGAACCAGATTTTGGGGATTTGGGTTTGAGAGAGACTCAATCTTACAATTTCAATGAATAAATATGCAATTATCATCTCTACAAACTGAAATGTATTGATTAACATCTTTATTTGAGTTGATAATAAACCTCTTACACTAAAAAATAAAAGCAACTTTTCAGCAACTTTTAGAGTTTCGGAGCAACTTTTGAGCAACGTTTTGAGAAAATTAGAGCAACTTTTTAAACATGATGGGCAACTTGTGGACAGCACTACCAAAAATCAAAAACATGTTTTTTAAAAAAAAACAAGCTCAAGCGGAGGCTGAAAAAAGTGAATTGAAAATGTTTCTAGTTAAAACTTAACTGAATCTTGTAGTTTATACGTCGCAAAGTGACCGATTAAAAACAAAACACCGCTATAAATATCTGCCTAATGAGCAATGTCCCAAATGATGCAGATATACAGTCTCAGCTGTTACACATGTATTAGTTCAATAGTATTGTACAAAAATGAACAAAGAAATTCCTTAAACCGCTCACAGAACTAAGAACAAATCAAGAAAATATTGCGTCTCAAGCTACAAAATTTATTCAAGAACAGTGATGAGCCTCAGCAAGATTTACTGGTTCTTATAAAGGAAGCGTGGACCTTTCGACGTTTGTTAGGTCTATATTCAATACTTAATTGTATCAATTTTTTCTCTTGTAATTAACACAGTAAAACAGTAGTTTATCAATGAGAACGGCGGCGTCGACGATCGACAACGTGCATTGAGCGGAGCACGTGCACAGGGTTGTCGCCTAAACTACAACACGAGAAAACCTTTTTTATTTGTCGGGAATTTGAGGACGTATAACAGCTAATACTTTCTCAGTATTTTTTTTAGCTTGACGAAAAAACATTAAAACGATTTTCTATTAACAAAGCGCTAAACGAAAACAAAAAAATTCCTAATGACCAGCACAGAGTAATAAAGAATAATGATTTCTTTCAGCCGTCATCGTTCAATTTCCCGTCAAAGTTGCCGATCGCGATGTCCCCAATGACTTACCTCACGACACTAGACAGTTTTTATGTTTATATTGAGCACTTGTTTTTGTAAAAAAGCCGTGACGCGAATAACCAAATATAAAGACCAATATAGCCGGCCTTAAAAAAGATATGCTCTACAAGCAACAATATTATGCATGGTAACTTCCGAATACTTGAATAGAACAAAAAGTTTAACTCAAACTCAGTCAGTGTGCAATGCGCGGAATCGAATGGGTCAGTATAGTTTGAGCGCTTTACAACAGAAGCAAACAAAGTTTTCAATCAGAGCCTAATGTTTGGATGGTTGAGTGGTGAGTAACTTTCGGAAATAAATCAATTTTTAATCTCATATTAATCTTGTTTTCTAAAAGAATTTTAAATGCTGCGTTGTTCTTTATAGATAGAAACAATCTTGTTAGTTGTAATGTTTAACACTGCATGATGCAGTACTCGGCCTTAATTCGTCGGAATGAACACGAAACAGAGTGCTATCGACAGATAGAGAACAGTCCGAAATATCAGTAAACATTTCCATCAAAAACAAGGTGTAAAACTTTATCACTACTAGTTAGTTGTCAATTGTTGGTCAAAAAAATAAATCGGCGGACAGACGCAGATGTCATATATACATTTCAAATTGTAAACAACTTTAATACTGAATTTTGTCACTTTAGCTTTCTTTTGGTAGGTGCCTTTTGATAAGAATGTCAAACTGTAAATCGGTCACAACTATATTGTTTACAACATGAGTAGACTACAATAGAGCTTTTACAAGAACAAGTTTTGCAGGATTCATTGCTTTGTTATTCTCAGTGCTACTCGTGTTTATCAAATATGCAAGCTGAAACAAACTTGTGTTCAGAATTTTGGTTCTGGATTAAAAATTTTAAGCCAGTGCGTACGAGAAATCAGAAGATTTGTTTGTAAATGATCTAGTTATTGCAGCACGATTTTTTTTATAAATTATGTGAATAAACGCAGAGATGTGGACGGAACTGGATGTAGGCAGTACCAGAATTTTAAACTCTCTCTAATATCATGATGGCCTTGCCTATGAAGTCATGAAGAAAGAAAAACATGATTTTATATTTTTTGCTTTACAAAGTTTTTTTTTAAATGTCGGCATCACTTAGTCGGAGCAATATTGTTATTGATGACTTTCCGGCGCTTAAATAAAAATAATGAATATACATAGATATGCTGCAAATGATTGAACTGATGGGTTGACATTTTAAGAAACTAGCATGCAAGAATGCATGTATAGGTTACATGAATTATCGATGAAAACGTTTTAACAATTAGACCTCTAAAACGAATGGAATATGAGTCAATATTATCCTAATAGCCAGACGAGCTATTCAAATTCGTTGTCCATGAGGCCGTGAGGTCTGATTGTTTTAGTTTAAACTTACTAATTGGTCAACAAATGATTTACAAAGTAAATTGTCGATGAAAACGTTTTTTTGAATTTTGACAAAGTAATAAAAATTCCCTCAGTTTTGGACTTTTTAGAATTTTTTGGATTGGGACTATTCCCTAAAGTTCGGAGTGAAAACAATTCAGATGCCGATATGTGATTTACTAGGCAAATAACAATAGCACATAAAATTTTTGCCTACCAGGCAGCTGAACCAAGAGGCGAGGCAAGGCTGACCGAGGCGACAGAATCAGTGCTGCGTGTATAGCAGAAAAAATCTCAAGTTAATTCTGCGTTAGGGACTTCTTTTTACCGTCTTTGGTTGTAAGTAAAACTCCATATTTGGGAAGTGACGTCACGTTGCTTATTCCTCGTGCTTGGCCACGGTCCGAACGGCGTTGCTTATTCATCGTATTTCATAAATGACTGATTTGCAAATTGCGTGTGGTTCGAGCAATTGTGTACTATAGAATTCTCTCCTCGTCGGTCTAGCTGTCGTGTGCAAGTATTTGCTCTTCGTAGTTCAAGCAGTTCTGTTCAAGAATTTGCTTTTCGCGCGTGGTTCTAACTGGTGCAAGAATTTGCTCCTCAGTCCCGAGTGGTTCAAGCAGTTGTGTGCTACAATTTACTCCTCGTACTTATAATGAAATAAAACTGGAAAAAAATAATTGGAAAAAAGTACATTAATACGTCTTCAACACTTGAACTTCCAGTCGATAACCGCTATGACTAATATCGTTGGCGTTGCGTTGTAAACAGTTTTACGACAAATTGAAAACAATCCAACTTAGAAAAATATATACAATTCAACTTTTTAACTTTTATAATTTTGCAATAACTTTAGATTTGTAATGAATTAAAACTGGAATAAAAATAGTTGGAAAAAAATTAACGCTTCTTTTAATACGTTTTGAACTCCATAAACAGTTCGATGACCATTTTTTATTAAACTTACCAAAAATATATAAAATTAGACGCCTGTAAAGGCGTTTACTCAGACTACACTTAACCTTGGAACCTCAGAAATGTATATACGATCTATAATATAATACGTGTTTTAATTTTTTCAGTCATACTGATTCGACATGGAATTTTGAAGTGCTTAATTCTTTCATTGAACCTCAAGTGCACACAAAATGTTGAAAACAAAATTCCAAGTGAGTGTTCCTAGCTGTGTATGTACATGCGAACCTAAACGGGCCTTGTTGTTGTTTTCAGCCTTGAAAGTATCAAATTCATCAGGATTTTGAGATGCCTTCATAATGTAGGTTGGCAGTTCATCTTTCAGAGACCGAATGACTTCATTGTTGCTAAGAAAGGGGACAACTCTGATTTGATCTACTGTTTCAGCATCTGGTTCTTCGGGCTAAAACGCTGAGCAGCTTGGAACACTTAGATAGAATGCGAGACTGTGGCATCATTTGCTGATGTGTTGGTATAGTATTCAAAAACTGGTATCAAGCAATCTCTAAAGCCATAGTTGTACCATCTTTGCTGTTCTGCAACATTCAGAGGAAACAGTTGCTGTACCACACCGGTAAGAGTAGGGAAGTTGCGGACTCTGATAAATGCCTGCAGCATTTGGATCTTCTCATAGCCAATCAAAATCAATGTTCCATCACTTTCAAGGGTATATGTAGACTTAAAAAACTCCTCCATTTCCATCACTGACGCTGGCTCAATCTTAAGCTTATTTGTGTTCACGTCAAATATCTGGAGTAGTCGTTGGCTTGAGGTCTTTGCAAACTCTTCATTGCTCGTTAGAAAAGTTCTGATATGCTGCCATTCTGGAATTGTACCTTGGAAGTGACCATCCACTTAGGCCTCTCCAAATATTTCTAGCTCTAATACTGGTGCTGAATATGAGAGTCCATCTTGCCATAAATAGCTTGAGTGTTGGTGTGTGGCATTTCTCTCCCACTTTGTTCAGGAAATGTGAAATGCATCCAATATCAATCATATCAGGAGAAAGCACAGACACCGCCTGCAAAGCTTTCGTGTTAACAGAAGCTCTATCTCTCATCGCTGCTAAAAGACTGTTCTCTTGAACATTGATTTTTCTGATCTGTGCAACACCTCGATAATTATGCGAGCTAACTCGTCAGCGTTTACAAAACTTTTTAAAAGTCTTAATCTCACAAGCCTCCGCTTTATTGTCCATGATTCCACAAAACGAACCAAAACAACTAATGCTTCCCCATCTCGCGTAGTTCCATCAAATATGATGGCAACATCTTTTCCCTTCACTTCTTGGCGAACGAACTTGAAGTAAGTGGGTATCCAACCTCCTCAAATAGATCTCTGAGATATTCTGCCTTACTTAATTAAATAAAGGTGTAACACTCTTCAAGAACGCTTTGACAAATTTCACACTGAATAAAATATCTGGTAGTAGAAGGGTGCGTTTCTCCCTTTGGATGGTTCTTATCGTCATAGTTTGCAATGGCCTTTCTAATGTCGTCGTCTTAGTTGTCGTTCAGCTATCGATTTTCTTTGTTCTCCTTGTGATTTTTGCTTGAAATATGAACATGTATATTCTGTTTCTTCAGTAAAACTAGCTCACAACAAGCCTTGCTAAAAAGTCCCCAATTTGCCTGTGCACATCTTTAAATTCTTTGGCTCTGTCTTTAGCTGAGATTGATTTTAACTCGCTTTTCGCTGCAGTTGAATTGGGCAAACTTGTCTTTGATCTTCGGTTTCTCTTTCCGGGGTTGGTTACCAATTTTCTTTTTCGAGATAAATCGTCGAATGAATTGGTAGGTACTTTGTATATGGTGCATCTTATTGTACTGCAAAATAAATCTGCTGAATTGGTAGTATCGCTGGCTCGTAAAAGGAAAAGGGAAAGCTTACAAGTGCAGACAGGGGAACACAAAAACAACACGTAAAATTTAATGAAAACCGGTTTTTTTTGCTTTTATGAAGTATCTTTTTTGAGATAATTGCTCTAAATATAATTTTTTTTTCTAAATCTCTCAACATTTTGTAAATTTCTCAAAACTTCAAAATATCTCCAAAAATATTGCGATATTTGTATCTAGGCTTACCTGGACTAAGCCCCAGGTAATTAAACTTTTTAGTTTTCGATAATTTTAAAAATATTTTTTTACTTAAATTGAGTTAAAATAAAATAAAAATGGAAAAAATAATCTGAAGAGTTAATTGTTCTATTCATAGTAATACGGCTTGAACACTCGAACTTCGTTCCAAACCTGTAATACGGACCAGTGGACGGATTTCCGGTAGCATTTTCCTTTTAGCAGAAACAGCTAGTTTTATATTCATATCAGCGATTTTATTATTTCACTTTCATGATTATCTGATGAAGGCTGTAGTACTTACTACTTGTAGGACAGTCAGAAGCTTTTAGCTTTTATTTTCTTAACCAGAAAACCGATTGTTTTTTAAAATTTTTGAGCGTAACTTATTTCGTTGTATTAAGAATATACACTAACAACAATATATATCCGACGTTTCGGAGTCAGACATGACTCCATTATCAAGGTTAAACTTTAATGGATAATTTGCAATTTAAATGTAACGGGCGTTAGGTCAAAACAATTTTTTTTCCATGTATGGAAATGAACTGTTAAACGATAATTGACACTAAGATATTTACAATTTATCCATTTTAGTTTAACCCTGATAATGGAATCATGTCTGACTCCGAAACGTTGGATGTTGTTGTTACTTTTTATTCTTTTAAATACCTTTTCTAAATCGATCTTACTTATTTCGTTATGTTTCAAAAAATCATCAAAACAGTTGTGTCCCTTAGTGTGTGATAATGTTAAAGTAGTAGTGGTAATATGGTGATTCTCGCCCTAAATATCCCTTAGCGTGTGATAATGTTAAAATAAGTGAAAAATATTCCACGTTGAAAAATCCTATATGATTCGGTTGTATGGAATCTGGATTCATCTGAAAAAGCTAGATCTGAAATTGAGATCTGTAATTAATTGATAGAGTCAAGTCAATCTGGTAAACAAATACGGGTCTTAAGAAATTTGAAGTTAGCGGCTCAATGATGTAGAAGAGGCTTGCATTCGTTTGCATCAGGCTCTCTCTAAATGGGGTCTGTCTCTTGATCAAACCACTATCGTTTCAGGTAGGGCTAAGGGTGTCGATATTTTGGCTGAAAAATTTGCCGAGATAAAAAAATACTTCCCATGATTATCCATCCGATAAACCTGATCAAATGGGCGAAGAGCGAGTGATGCCTTTATTAATGCAGACTATGTTTGGGCGTTTCCTCACAACAGATCATCTATAAAATAAACGCTCGATAGCATGAGACTGGCTCAGGAGAAGAAAAAGCATGTGTTAGAAATATGTCCAATACGAACACCAAAACCGATTCTGTTCCCAAGAAGATGAAGAATCCACATTCCAGTATATCACCAAAAAAAATTTAGATTTTTCTTGATTGTCCTTTTTTTGTCACTCATCTCGAGTAACAAAAGGTATGAAAATTAGACGTCATATGATGAATAATTGGTCACCTTCACCTGGGAAAAGTGATTTAAAGACATAGCTTCTCTATATTGTGTTAGAACAAGAACAAGATGAAGACCTAAACGTTAAAACTTTGCGAGGTATTGAAGGAAACGGGAGAACACATAAAGAAGAACTCATTGAGGCTTTAAGACCTCATCATATCGATATGAACAACCTAAGGGTTGTATATCTAAAAGCCATCGCTAAAGAGCGAGGAATCGAAGGTTATAAAATATGCACAATGCCGAACTAATAGAGGCTATAGGTGCTGTGGGGAGGTCTGCTCTCCCATTACCTCCACCAAGGCCAAGACCCAACCAGGTCACTCGAACTCCAACTCCGCCACCGGTCCCTCATCCAAGAACACAAAGACCTTTAACAGCTGCTCAAGCTTACATGCGAGAGCTTCAAAGTCAAAAACAACAAACTAGAACAAACATTCTAGATAAGCCGGTGCCTGAGCTTAGCATGCATACCTATTCTCAGGCCTACCAGCACCTCACGAAAATCAGGCGTCCAATCACTAAAACAATTAGCGAGCAAAAGTTGTAGAACCTACCAAAAAGCAGCTCAATAAGTTCGCCGAGTGGCTTCTATTCTACGTATCCGAGCTATTAAAAGGGTCGTAGACCAAAGAGTAAAATACCTGAAGGAGAAGTGAACCGTAAATTTAGCAGAATAGACAGGTTCACCTAAAGAAAGAGAAACAACTCTGAAGGGTTACCTAAAAACATAGGAAGGGATGGATTTACAAACATTCATAGCTAAAGTCAAACCTAAAGTACTTGAACTAATAAACACCCCAAAACAAACCAATAAAAATCAAAATCATCTTCACCTGCAGGTTTTACAAAGAAAATCCTACCACCGGTCAGATCAATGAAGATTCAGGGTACTTCCACAGTCATACATATATAATAGATAGCTTAACTGATCTATCCAGCCTATTCGAGAAGATGAGAGGTAAATTACTAGAAAGGTTTAATACCTTTCAAAAGAAAGGTTCCGGTTGGATATTCAATCAGGTTGAATATTGCGATATACATATTGATCAATTTAGACCGCTTTCTGCAAGTTCCTATATTCCGCTACCTTCAGTGTTAGCTTCCAAGAAGGTGATAATCAACGTTGAGAATGAGGAGGATCATGAGTGTTTCAGGTGGGCGGTTACCTCTGCCGTATATATCCTAGAGATAAAAACCCACAGAGACTCAATAAGTACATGAGATTCGACTCTGATAAGTTCGACTGGACCGGTATAGAGTTCCCCACACCCTTGAAGTTGATTTACAGGTTCGAAAACCAGAACCAATATGCGGTTAACGAATTTTATCCATTGAGAATAAGCAAGAAGCGCGACTCTCAAGTGATAAACCTAGCTACTCTTAATCTCAAACGAGGATACGAACCACTACTGCTGGATCAAAAGTATGAGCAGGCTGCTATTCTCCCAAAACTATCTAGTATAATTCCTTTATTTGTATTTGCCTCCATCTCTATTGTCAGTGTAATGTTCATTACATTTTAGTACTTATATTAAGCGATTTTCACTTCTTTTTTAAGATAACACTATTGTCAGTATAACTAATTATTTTTATTCGTTTTTTAGTACCTATATTGAGTAATTTTCATTTCATTTGTAACAGTGAAGATGACAATATACTAGAAGTGTCGAAACATGTTTGTAAAACTTATAGATCTAGAAGTGGTATGTTTTTACTTAAATCAATTGTAGTTTTGCCGCTTTCTAGACCTTTTGAATAAGCATGGGTGTAAAAAGCACTTTTACCCGAGTTGTCTCAATCACTTCTACTCGAAGGTCTCACTGGAGAGCCATCTCGAATATTGTTCCAAGAATGAGGAGGTTAGGACGGTTATTCCTGTAGATAAAGATGGGAAATCTAGAGACCCGATTCCACGCTAATTTGACCGCGGGAAAAATGTTATTAAAATATCCTACTACAGAGTTGATTTAACCTCCGTAAAGAAGAATATTGAATCTTTTGAGAACCTCCCAACATCCAACTGCACAAGCATGGTTTATTCAAATCTCATCTTCAGTCTCATGCGGATCTTCAATCATATTCCCATCACAACCATTGATCCACCTTCGACTAAAAAGAAAAAGAAACTCCATACGGAGCGATGATCATCCTCCAACACGGGATCCACATTTGCTGCATGAGGCGATATTGGTGTCCTGTCTGTCAGCTCGTCGACACCGATACTCAGAAGCGCATTCTAACTGTACATGTGAAGGAAACTGTGTGTACATAGACGCAAAGAATCTGCTTCGTCTGCAGTGGCGGATCCAGAAATTCTAAAAGGGGGGTGAATAATACAAAGAATTTACCTGTGACACTAGGAGAAGAAGGGTGACAAGTACAAAGAATGTACCAGAAAATTGAAGAAAAAGGGGGTGAAAATTCACCCAATTCACCCCCCTGTATCCGCCCCTGGTCTGTGGCCTGTCCATAAGCTTCGCAAGATAGTCGACTTCGTCAACCAGGTGAGCCGTGATGGTGATCTCTATCGGTCATGTCATCATTAACGTGATGATATTTAAGTACAGCTTGAAGTTGGTAGGGAATCAGAGTTATCAGGATGTGATTAATACAATCATGGTCTTGTGGGCGAACTACATCAAGCGTGTACCGAACGGTTCGTCCTTCCGTGAAATCACACACAAGGACGCTCACTTTGTGTTTGATCTTGTCATGCATAATGTTAAATTTAGATTGGGGTTTTTAATTGATAAGTACAGGCTCAGCCGGTTGATGAACTGGGAAGAGTATCGGGAGGGTCCACTTCTCCAAGTATGAATCTACCTGCGATACCTGCTTGAACGTCAAGATGTTTAGCGGGAAGCCGGACGACCTAACTTATAACGTCTTGGTCTACGAAACAAAAAAAAACATACATTTTGCAGATGAAAAAGAAAAAGTACGCGCGAAAGAAAAAGTTCAAAAGCGGGTAAAACCACATTGATGGTTTTCTCATCTGGTGAGATCATTCTTACCGGTCGCTGCGAATGAAAAGGACATGAAGGAGCGTTACAAGTTCTTTGTTGAGATGGTTAAAAAACACCGTTATGAGATTGAAGAGATCATTGATAAACGTAAGATGTCGGTTCGTGAGTACCTCAAGGTCATATCTTTAGGATATAATAATAATTCCCAATCTATTTTTTTCAGATGAATTATGATTCTATACAAACAGATCATATAGGATTTTTAACGTGGAATATTTCATGCTTATTTTAACATTATCACAACGTTAAGGGATATTTTGGGCCAGACTCACCATATTACCACTTCTAAAATCTATTACATTTTGTCTTTTGTCTTGCTCTTTGGCAATTAGTAGTAAATACATTTTTCTTTATTTTGACAAAATGGTCTCAATAACAAACCCTAAGTAGTTTTAATAAAACAATTATTTGCCTCAGGCTCAGTGAATATCTGAATGGTGAATATTTATCCAGATACTGACTTCGCCTTCGGCCACTGAGGTGAATACATAATTTTTTTTATAAGAACTTGCAAATTTTTCCGATGTCAGACCGATTGTTCTTTATTTTTTGATGATTTCAGCCTCATATTGTTCTTAATTTTGTTCCTATTTCTTGCAGCTCAAATTGAAGAAAAACACAGTAGAATTAAGGCATTTGAAATAAACGACAAAATTTTTTAATGCAAACAAGTTTCGACTTAACTATAAGCCATCTTCAGTGCGAATGAACTAGTGTTTTGCATGGTGAAATATATATTACAGAAATATATGATATAGGCGAGATGATACTCGAACTTGATTAACTAATTACAGACCAGACAATATTAAACTGTGTAACAGGATATAACATGTGTATAATACGTAGGTGAGGACAACATACATCAATTATAACTGAAAAATAGTATTTTAAAAAATGTTGGATTTGTGCTGATCAGATCATATGATAATAGAAACAGAAACAACCAGGGTATTGAAAAACTTTCTTGTATGTTTTATATTGTGCTGCTAGGTTAACTTTATATGATATTTTGGTGAAGTCTCTACGCAACACATATTCATGAATATTCGAGTTTTTTCTTAAATTGTTCTTAATTTTCGAGTAAAAAAATAGTCAACACGACGTATATAAATTTAAAAAAAACAACTATATTTCGGCTGGCCAAACCAGCCTTCTTCAGGTTTGAAAACGTTTTAAAAAATTGGTATTTCAACTGTTACAGATCATATTTCATAACGGTCTAAATCTGTAACAGTTGAACTACCAATTTTTTAAAAAGTTTTCAAACCTGAAGAAGGCTGGTTTGGCCAGCCGAAATATAGTTGTTTCCTTTAAATTTATTTACGTCGTGTTGACTATTTTTTTACTCTTTAGTGTTTAACTTTTCATCGTCAACGAGAGTTAACTGTGGGTTTTATTTATGTTTGAAATTTTAAAAAATATTTTTGCTGTAGTATTCTTATTACTTGTAAATAAATAAAAGTGCTTTTAAATATGTTTTGATGATTATTTTTCATCGTAAGTTTTATTTATTTTTTTATTACTTTTATAGTCTAGTAGAGTAAAGGACCTTTACAGCCTTTGGGGGAGGGCCTAGGGAATGCAAGCGTACCCCCTGTACCCTCCTCCCATCCCCATCTCCACTCCTCCCATCCTTACTGCGTACGGGTTTATCTTATTGGTCATCCGTGCCATCGTTGCCGAATATTTAACATGTTCGATACTACTTGTGAAGACTTAACTTTGGAAACTCGTTATATTTATTTAAAGAAACTAAGCTTTCGGCTCTAACTAGAGCCTAGATCACAATGACTGCAGTCACGCGGTCGAGGTCTCTAGTCGTAGAGCCGAAAGCTTAGTTTTTTTTAAATAAATATAACGAGTTTCCAAAGTTAAGTCTTCACAAGTAGTATTCTTCACCGGTACAGATGAGTGTTCTCTTTATGTTCGATATTATTGTTCAGGAATGAACATTTTTTTAATGTGTGCTCGCGTGTCAGCTTAATAGCAAATTATAAGAATACGCATGCGTATAAAGACATTTACATCTACATTTAATAATTGACAACGCTTTCGCAAGGAGTCAATAAAAAAAATAAACTCCGTCGTTCGACTGCTTCAATTGAATCAACTTTTTCCTGCCTATAAGGGTCCCACACCTCAGTAGATAATCCAAGTTTGGTCTCACGATTGTTACATAAGCTAAGTGCTTTGTGAGTTCAGAACTTGAAGAAAGATTACGCCTTAGGAAACCAAATGACTTATTTGCTTTAACCACAACATTTTCCACATGGGTATTCCATCTAAGATCATCAGACAACAGGACTCCTAGATAGGGATAATTCTTCACGGGAGACAACTTTTGGCCATCGATGTAATAATCCATCATGCAACATAGGTTCCTTCTTCCGAGATATCTTCATTGTATGACATTCAATCACATTAAATTGCATTTGCCATGTCTTACTCCAATTAACTAATTTGTTAATATCATTCTGAAGGATGACCCTATAACAATGCATTATCAGCAAATAAATCGGAAAATAAATCCTCCCTCTCTCCCTCAAAAATCTTTGAAAATTTTATGACGACTTTCGATGAATTTTCGAGTCTGATCGACCCTAAAACTCTTACTTTTCTCGGATCGCTTTCTCTTGGCCAATGGGCTTATCACAACCAATGAGATTGCTGCTACCATCAACACCGCCTTTAACATTCTGTGACACCGTACAACTTTGAACTGATAACAAAGTACAAATTAATACGTTTATGGAATGCAGGAAACAAGTACTTTGATTGAATATACTACAGAACAAACCTAATGTAATTATAAAGATTATAAGAAATGAAACTTGGCCTTTGAAAAATTTTTTATACCTCTAAAGAACAACTATGTACATGCATTCTATAGCTGTGTCATTTCTAAAAAGTCAGCAAAACCATTTTATTGGAACTTAATGACAAACTTATAACTTTCATCAAGAAATTTTTCCTTTTTAAAATGAGTGTGATGTCGAAAAGCCTCATATAGGCTTCAAAGGCAATCAATCTGTATCTGGCTTATACCATTAGGAATCAGAGTGCAATTGCAATGCATGTGCAATTGCAATGCATGTGCAATTGCAATGCATCTGATCAGCAATGGTTTTTAAAAAGTATATTGCGAGACTTAGCATTATTTTTAAAATATACCCTTTTTTTTATAAGAACATGAGGCTGAAAATCGCCAAAATTTAAGAGCATTTTAAGAACATGCCGAGGTTGAGCCGGAAAAGGCGAAGAACATTTATTTATGGTGAAATATTTCATACAGTTTAACTGTAAAATTTGCTTGGGCTTCTTGACTAAAGTTATAACACTTCTACATCACAGGTTTTTGATTTACCAAATTGCAGTTCTCAGGTATAGTTTTTGAAACAAACTAGCAAGAAAGTTGGTACAAAGTACATGTACAAATCAACGTATATAGAAAAGTACCACATATGGTACATGTATTATTTAAATTGTCTTAAGTCAATAAAGATATAGTAAGATATTTTAAGAACATGTTTAAGAACAATTGAGGCTCATGTTATACCGAAAATATTTAAGAATGTTTAGCTTCGCTCTCGGTCGAAAAATTCAACCTTCTTATAAAAAAAATGAGTGCGTTTTTACGCAAGAGTGTATAAACAACGGTTAGCGTTTAAATCAAAAACAATATTTAACGTTATCATGCTTTACTATATGTGAATCTACCTTCAGTTTATTTACAAAATAAACCAATGATCATGAAAAAAAATTTAAAAATTAAAACTCATTTCTTACCACTTTAGAGACTTTGAAGGCTCTTCCTAAGGTTTGATTTTGTTGCCCGAGCATGTGATGAATTAATTGGTTGGCTTTTTAACTTTTTTTGGAACAAGATTTCAAACTGTGTATTTATTGCTGACAAAAAAATCCTCACAGCAGACTGAAATTTCCGAAAATTTGTTTTACAATATTTTATATTTGAAAAAAGATACAAATTTCTGTGATAAAACTAATTACACTTGAACTAATTAAAAGTACCAATTGAAAGACTGTTTTTTGTCATCTCACGGTAATTAAAGTTGTCACAATTTCTTTATAACACAAATGAAGCAGCTGATTTTAAAATGTACCCGCGGTGTTTAAAAATCAATTATCTCTACAAACTATTAGCTAATTTAAGTTAGAATATTATAGATATTAATTTTATTCAGCCTTACAAAGTTTAGTTTGTCTCGTTGCAGGTTATTAATCACACAGTTAAACCGATTAATTACCAGAATATTAATTATCGAATAAAAGAAATGTGTAGCTTGGCTCAGTAAAGTTTCTCAATGCATTCTAGTGCATTAGTTTGACTACAAGGATGGAAATTTTCCGATTAATTTTCATTTTGAATTTGAGCATTAATTAGTCAAATGCAAACACTTCGTGTATTTTTCGACAAAGTTTGTTAAATCAAAAGAATACGTGTACAACTTCTGTGTTCTATAAGTAAAGACACTTTTAAAAGCTACTGCATCTTCAATAAACTGAAAAAGCATGCATTCAAATTTGCATTGTTCCGAATTTAGTATGGACACCGTAGGGACGAACCATTAAATTTGTTGGGAGGGGGGGGGGGGGGTGGTCACTGCCAAAAAAAATGCATGCACAAGGATAATGTCAAAAAAAAAATTATGCAAGGACTTAACTGCCAAAAAAAAATCTTGCAAGGCAAT
>JAOTRI020090097.1:0-15834 GCA_028564885.2 Zoanthus sanctaehelenae
TTGTATGGATTGACATTTATTGTATGGATTGACATTTATTGTATGGATTGACATTTATTGTATGGATTGAGCAGCGTGTTTTTGGTCTTTCCAAACATGAAGAAGTTGTTGACGAAGTTATTTTATTTTGCTTTTGTGGTTCAATATTGTCTTTGGTTCTTTTTTTAAACTAGATAATATTTTCTAATCGGTCTAATTTTCCTGGCAGTTCTCTGACATGGGCTTTATATTTTGGGAATGTACTTTCGCAGTCTCCCAATAATTTCTACTTACCTCTCCTTATTAAAATGCTATGCTCTCCCTGTCCTCACCATTTACTCTAGACTACCACATATTTACCTTTATTCCCTTTTCTTGGAATTTGGCACACACCAGGAATTAAACGACTAACTCTTTAATCTGGTGTTCCACTTTATCTTCTTTTAACCACTCAAACAACCTTTTGCCAGCATATGCCTTTTTTCTAGGTGTTACTAGTTGTTGGTCGCAGACTTAAGGTGCATTTGCGTTTGGGAAAAATCCTAATCCGGATTCTGAATCCAAAAACGGATTTTTCATTTCTTTGATAAAATCCAAAACAAGATTAGGAATCCAATGAATCTGCTCGCGACGAGGAGCCAATCGATTAATCTAAATCCGGATTCTTAGGATTAATCGCTTTTGCCTTTCTTTGAGAAAGGATTCGGAAAAAAATATATGTGGCAAGCGGTTTTTGCGCCAAAATCGTTGCCCAAATCTACCTTTTCAAAAATCTGTTTTTGGATTTCTCGTTTCTTTCACAGAAAAGAATCCGCGATTAATCTCTTTTCAGATTCTTTGTTTTTTTGGCAAACAAGAATCTGCGTGATCTCGCGCCATAATCCATTTTTGGATTTTGCCAAAGAAATGCACCCTTATATGAGAAAAAAAAAACTGGTTTGAAAATTATAAACTGGTTTGGCAATACTAATTGTTTTGAAAAAAAATTAAACCAAATTACAATTAAATTCAACATAGTTGTTTCTTTGAATTTAAGGAAAAAAAAAACAGGGCGTAGATTTCTGACGTCAAACTTTAGCTTTATCAATCTGTATGAAGCTTTATCTGCTTTTAACTGCACGTTGATTTTGTTGTGTTTTTGAGTCTGATGTATTCCTATCTTATATAGCGTATGGTGGATATATCTGACTTCATATTGTGAAAAGCTAACCTAATAAGATCAAATCCATCAGGGTTATAGATCTCGGCGTTATGACTCCGTGTGAGAAGATCTTAAAAACAGCAATAGAAGAAAACGCAGGTAAAGATGACATGCTTTAATCTTAATTTTTCGTTTCAACGAGCGTTCATGTCGGTATACAACTCTTTATTAATTTTATAGTTCCAAAATCCTATAACCGACAGCGTGACTCACGTTTCCATTCTTATCATTGTCATCGTCATCATCATTCATCATCATCATCATCATTAGCATCTAAAAAGAATAAAGGCATGAGTTATAATCTTAACAGATAAAGGCAGATACATCTTACTAGCTGCTCCAGTCTTTTTGCCGTACATAAAAGATACGTTTGAACCCTAACCCTAACCTAACACTTTACTAGCTGCTCCAGTATTTTTGCCGTACATAAAAGATAATTTTGAACACATAAAAGGAGATCAACAAACATCAAAGCCTATGATTGCATTAATCAATAGCCCAAGATGAACCTACTACGAAAATCTTTGAATACTCTCTACTCTTGGCCTCACGACGGCACCTTTTCCCTAGCGCCTTCCCTTTTTATCCTAATATAATCTATTGAACTTATTTGCAGATATCGTGGGCTTGTCAGGTCTCATTACCCCCTCTCTGGACGAAATGATACACGTGTCAAGAGAAATGGAACGGCAAGGCTTTCGAATTCCATTGCTCATTGGCGGAGCTACAACCTCAAAGTATGTTAAATAGAACTAGATTAAGACAAAATAAGAAAGGCCAGTTGTTCGCTCCTTCGACTGAAGCTATCGATTTGTTATTCTGAGGCTGGAGTTCTTATTTTTAGTATTTGTATGCAGCGTGATGCAGTGTTTAGGATGCTGGGTTCATATCTCTCTCCCATCGCTGTTTGGATTTTGTTCTGAGTCAAATCCACCACTCTATTTTGGTAGCCAACTGATTTGTCTTTCATCTTTTGGGGTTGAAATCTCACTCTAATCATTGTCTGAATTTGTCTTAGGTGATACTTGATTCATATCCAACTGGTTTGCCTCTTATCAGTTGTGTGTGTGTGTGTCAAACTCGGAGAAATTACCTTCTCAACCAATGACTAATGCAAGTTATTATTATTATTTTTTGTTATTATATTAGTATCACACAATTTGTTTGAAGATACAGATACCTATTGAAAATACCAACAAAAAATATGCTTGCAATTCTCCAGTTGTTAAGTAATAATTCGAGGTAGTCCTATCTTGGAACTCAGTTTCTAAATAGCTTTGGGACTTTGAGATCTTTGCACGTAGAGTATTTAGCTCAAATTTTAGCTCTATACGTTAACACTACTTTTTACTCTCTTTCTACTACTAGACAGAATAGAAAATAGCAGCTCTTATCAATTTGTAAAAAAGAGAGCAAGGGAGAGAAAATTTTAATAGTCTTAGAATGTAAAGCTGTGTTCTTAGGGTTGACTGACATTGAATCTGGAACTTTTAGGTTTCTGTAAATGAAAGGTTGAATATTTTATATGTTTTAACACATAAATTAATATTAAGATAATGAATTAAAATTCATATAGAACTCATACGGCTGTCAAAATAGCTCCACGTTACAGTGAACCAACCATTCACGTCCTGGATGCATCCAAGAGTGTAGTGGTGGTAAGTTTTTGTCCTATGATAATTGTAACAATTCCATTGTTTTAGAGCTCGCTCGACACAGTTTGTAAGGTTTCAGACTCCGGGTCTATGTTCCTGTTTTCTACTATTTATATCTTGCTTTGAGATGGAATTTTGGAGTTCACATGATTCTTATCATTGTTTCTTTCAATTTGGTGCAGTGACACCTGGAAAGTTTGACTTAAATTATCGTAATCGCTCAGCGTTGCCCATTGATTCAATAATTGGCTTTCAAATCCCATCTCGGGCTCGGATGTTTTTTCCGAGTATCTCCTTGTTATTAGTATCATCTAATTATTCTTTCATGTTAATATGTACTCATCTTGGAGGTTGGTTGGCCGCATCTTGATATGCATTAATGTGACAGTGCAATGCTGTTAGTCAGTTCATGTGCGTCAGTCATTACTAGGCTGTGTGGCCGCGAAATGCGGTTCCAGTCTAAACCCAAAATATCGACCCTTGCTCACCATAGAGTCTCCCGTAGCTCAGTTGGTAGAGCATCCGACTAAAACACGGAGGGTCGTGGGTTCAAATCCCATCTGCTGTTCGGATTTTTTTCCGAGTATCTCCTTGCTATTAGTTTATGGATTAAGGTAATTGGGCTTAGCAATAGGGACGTTGGTCTAGTGTCCTGGGCAGGGATTAAAAAATCATGGACTCTGAATTATAAATGTATAAGAAATATAAATGTATGTTTTCTGCCTAGTGTTCGGCATTGTTGGACAAAGAAAACAAATTCGACTTTGTAGATGAAGTGAAAGAGGAGTACGAGGAAATTCGTGATGAACATTACGAAACAATAAAGGTAAAGTCATATACGAATAGTACTTTTTATGTCTAGAATAAAAAGGATATTTATATATTTGAAGAGTATATTATTTTTATTAAATTTCAACCTCGAATATTGCGATTCTAGCGTTCTGATTGGTTCACTCAATCTCGGTTATCAGCTCATATACCGAATATCCATATATGGAAACTAACTGTCTAAAGTGTTGTTAGGCTAATAAATGTTTGAATGAAAATTTCTTGTCATTTTCAAGCACCGAAATGTTCAGAAAGCCCATGAAATTTAATATAACAATTATTCCATTCGCGCATGTTGAATATGAGATGATTATAGCCAACTTAGCGCTATGCGCCTCGTTGGCTATTTACCATCTCATATCCAACGCGCGCTCTTGGAATAATTGTTAATTACTGTTATTCCCTTGTAAACAAAAAAATATGATATTTTCACATACAGGACCGAAAATATCTCGACATTGAAAAGGTTCGAAGTAAGAAACTGAATATAGATTGGACAGATTACAAATCAAGTAAGTGATTCGTAGTGAAGTTTGGTAGATTCGTTGGGAAGGAAGTGTTAAAGGGTGTTTTTTAGTAAAAAGAGGGTCTGCTTAGCTTTTTATTGTAATCTCAAGTATGTCTAATTAACAGAAATAATGATGCAGGTTTGTTATTTGAGACTATATTTTGACGTTTATCTTGTTTCCTGTCATTTGTTAGGAACCTTACGAACTCAGGACGGGAGCAAAGACGACGGCAGCTGTGAAAAATATTATTTCTCGTTACGTTTTTCAGTTTTAGATCATCGATAAGCTTTCCATTTCTATTTTGAACAAGATTCACGATCAGAAAAAGCTAAAATGTTCAGCCTCGAAGGCAAACAAAGATTGACATATTTTGTTGTTTGACGTTCACGTTCTCCACAGAACCCAAAAGTGAACTTTTCGCGGCATATCATTATAGGCGACGATAAGCAGAAGGTCAGCTCGCTACATTTCAACGTGCAACTTTTGTATTGAATAATTAGGGCCATTGTTCTTTGCCGTTCTCGTCGCCATTGCCGTCCTCTTACCTTAACCCTTTCACTCCCAATCAGTTATTAACACTCAACTTCTCTTTACATAACAAATACAAAATAGGGCATTTGGTAATGAGAAAATGAGAATTGATCAATTGAAGCAAACTACTGAAGATTAAAAGTGAAATTCTCTTAAACTTGTTCAATGAAATGTATGGTCTCAAGTTGGGAGAATTTAATATTTCAACTGGAAATGAAAGGGTTAAGGTCCTGTTGTTACGGATGGCAAGGATGGAAATTGATTGAAACTTAAAACCTTTTGTCGGCGTTTTCTCGTTTTAATGCTATTTCAACAATAACTAATTATTGTATGCTCGCGATAGAAACATTTCATTAGATATCCACTTCATGGTTTATCAGGAGCATTTTGTGCATACTATGTAAAAACCACTAAGTAGCAAATTTTGAGAACAAGTGATCTATAGTAACAAAATCGTTGTGGCATTGCCCATTTACGTGAAAACCACTTCGAGAACGTAAGCATCCGTCCAAACATTGTGATTCCCACACAACAATATTTATTTTGAAGATGAGCTGAAGCTAGCTAAATCCCATCGCCGGTTTCTCTTATATTACAAAAATTTTTGAGAGTCTTTGAGTAATCTTGGACGAAACGCTAATACAGCTGGTGCTGTTACTCATTTTCTTACCTCAGGAGAAACGATTATCTGAGTTAAAACAGAAGATTGCGTCAATATTTTGGGATCCTAACTGTGGATCTTGTGATCGGAAGGGAAACATTTTTCTAACTGAACCAACAGGTCTCCCCCATCCCCTCCCCCTTTCTCTCCCCTCTCTCTTCCCCTGGTTCAACATTATCTCGATTCAAATAGGCAAAACAAGTTATCTTGCAAGCACTTCTCCTGGTTTTATTTTATAAAACCTTGGTTCGTTAAACAATTTATGGTGGTGACCAATCCTGGTCCAGTTTACGTGTTAACTGACAGAAGAATTTTTAATAAATTGACTATTTGTAAATGTCTTTTCTTTGGGATGATTAACTCTCCCGCGCTTTTATATTACACTCTCAAAATTTATAAATTGGTTGAGAATGGACAAGAGTTAACTTCTGGTTTGTAAGAACACACATGCCATGACGAAATATCTTTAATAGTTTAGTCCACACACTGACTCTCTTACAACGATCGAGAATCGTATTTTTAGTGTCAACGAGTTTTTAAAGGTCAGTCAGTGGTTTTTCGCTTAGGTTTAGAATTATGGTTAAGTTTAAAAGTTGGATTTTTGTTTGGGTTGGCTTTAGGATTAGGATTGGGCTTAGGGTAAGGTTTAGTGACTTATTGACCCATTAAAACTTTAACCTCATTATGATCAAACATGCTCTTTGCTTTAACAAAAAGCTAACGAAACGTACGACTGTATTGACTTGTCTAAATTACAAGTATTTAACGAGTATAATTCTAGCTATATAGTGGCAGTTAAGCGAAGTTTACTTCGGCTCTCATTCTTCTTTAATCAAAGACTTAACATTTATTGCAGTAAAACCTACATTTCTGGGGACTCTTGTGTATCAAGATTACGACCTCAGCAAACTTGTGCCTTACATTGATTGGAAACCTTTTTTTGATGTGTGGCAACTAAGAGGGAAATACCCCAACCGAGGATATCCCAAGATATTCAACTGCAAAATTGTCGGTATGTACTCAGTAACACTAAGTATCCCAATCCTTCACAGTTGCCGTGATAGGTTTTGGATCCAAAATCCTCGCATTCATATTCGTTTAGTCAAATAAAAAACAAAATTTAAGATGTGTCGACATCTTCAGACCCGTGTTGTAGGTAAAAGATTACTTTACGTTTATCTTTAATTTTACCTTTCGTCTTAACTTTTGTTTTCATATTATGTTTTATTTTTATCTTTTATCTTTACTTCTTATTCTTACCTTTAGTTTCTTACCTTTTAATTTTACTTTTTATATTACCTTTTACCTCTTCTTTTTACCTTTAAAAAATGGTTAAAAATCAACCCTATAAGCGTCTAGATGTTTCGGATAATAATTTTATTCGTTGACAGGGAATGTGATGTGGAAACAAATTAAATATATATGTTTTGAAAAATTAAAAGGTTATTTGGAGAAACCGTAAGTTTTATGTCTTTATATAAGAGCTATAGTAATATCGGAGAAGTATGTTTACAGAAATGCAAGAAAAGTGCATGGAGACCAATACGAAGTGTATTTTAAAAAAGTGACTCCAAAATTAGAAAGTGCGGGCGTAATCTCTACTTTGCAGAAGATCCACGAAATAAGCCATGTCTTTTGCCTATTCTGAATGCCACATTCGCCAAAAATCTTTTTTCAGTCTCCTACTAATGTGAAATTACTTCCCACGTGCTGGGATTTTACTGTACCGCTGTGCTATTTACAGCGATACCTAATGATCACGTGAATAGCATGTTTTGACTTTTCAAAGGTCACTTGCACCCAGGGAACTATGGGTAATTGGAAGACTCTGCTTGAGCCGGCAATAATTATAATCTTTACTTGCGCTTCAAGATATTTACAATGAACCTTAGATGACAGAAAAATATATTCCACATGAAAGAAGATTAGCATCCGTTTAGTAGACATTTATAAAAAGAATTTTCTATAAAAGTCTTCATACGTTCATGTTTAACGTGAGGGTCGCTTACCTGCTTTTAAATCTGTCCGATCTTTAACAAACACTGCTGTTTAAGATGTCCAGTAGCATCATTTCAGGTGTTATTTAAACGCTAAGTACTAAATGGGGAATACCGTTCACCTTAAATAATTTCGGAGAGCGTTTTTTCACGCGCCACGGATTTTCAAATGGCAAGCCCTGCAAAACCAATGTTAATTTGATGTTTACGTCCCAGGTGAAGAAGCCAAGAAAGTGTTTAACGATGCGCAAAAGATGCTTGGGAAGGTGTTAGAACGCAAGTCACTGCAGGCCGTGGGCCAAGTAGCCTTTTATCCATGCAACAGTGTCGGGGATGATATGCACATCTATGAAGACGATGATGAGAGAAAGGGAGAAGCCAGAGCAAGGTTTTATGGCCTCAGACAGCAGGTATGAAAACTTGTACGAACGCTTTCCTCCAAAGGCAAACGAAAGATGTCCGAACCACAACTAAACTTAAAGAGCATGTGAAACGAAATCAGTTTTTTGATTTTCAAAAAGATTGTTGTTAAAACATACCTCATAGGTTGAATGAAAATCGATAAAAACCGAGGAGTTCTATTAAAGGAATCTTAAATGTTAATTGCTGTATTTTTGGCGCCCTAGTTTGATGGACTGGGACATGGTAATTGAACGTCAACATTAGGGTTGTTTTGTTGGGAAATATTTCCACTTTCTGCCAAGCATACTGCTTGTTTCTTAACAAAATGCCTTCATCAAATAAAAGACCAATCAAAAAATAACATGCTATTTGTACACCAGACGTGAGCGACTTGAAGGGGACAAATTTTGAAGTAAAACTTCGGAAATTCTTTACGCTGTATTTCTGTGGATTTTCATCGTATTTTTATAAAACTGGGCAAGATCTGCGCAATGTTCTTGTAGAAATCAAAAAACTAATTTCTTGTCTCTTTGAACTCACTACAACGTTTTCCCAGAATCATCGCCATTAAGATCTGAACCATTATAATAATTATCATTAATATTTTGCAATGTTTTGAGTCGTCGTTATCTCTTAGTATTGATAAAACATACATGCTAGTAGCTAACTTGAAGCCAATAAAATTGGCACTAAGGCCTCATTGGTAGCAGCCATTACTTTTTATAGCAACCATAAAAAATAGTGAGCCTCGTTATAAGCTACCAAACAGCCTCCGCGACGTCCCACAGATGAAAAAATACGTGACGCTTGTGGAATGTGCTTTAAAAATATACATCAAAGCAAACTTTAATAAAAATGGGTCCTAAAAGAATTGTAATATCGAGCTATTCTCCTTAAATTTTGCCATACGCATAAACAGCCATATTTGGTAAAACAGTAGTTTATATTAAATCAGTTTTTTTAAAAGCAATTATTTTTGACAAATGGTGCTTTACAAGAATTAGTCAGTGGAGAGAGAAAAAACAAATATTGAAAATCAGTGTTAAAAATGATTATTTCCAAATTGAGTGATAATCACTTTTACAACAGTCAACATACTTTAGTGCATCCATCTTGTCTAAGGCCCCGTCCATACTAACCCGGAAACTTTCATATCCGGAAACTTTTCTTTCCGGATACGGCTATCGTCCACATTAACATAGCGGATTCGGGAGGTGTATCCGGAAACTTTTGAATCCGCTCTCCAGAGTGGAAACTTTTGAATCCGGAAAAATTGTTCCTCCAGTGTGGCTTAGTGTGGACGGTGTATCCGGAAACTTTCGAATCCGATGACGTCGAAGTTTGGCGCCATACTTTTGGCGCATGCGCTTGTTGGCAATACTCAGCAAGGAAGTACTGGGCTCTAAAGTGAATCCGGATCACCCGGTTTAGTGTGGACGGTCGAATTCGATATGAAACAGGTTAGTGTGGACGCGGAAACTTTCGTATACGGAAAGAAAAGTTTCCGGATACAAATTAAAGTTTCCGGGTTAGTGTGGACGGGGCCAAAAGCGCATAACGACAGAAGCGAAGAACTACGTGATGCATAATGATCAAAGTGCAGAATGGCACTTGGTCGAATTGAAGAATAGCATGTTTAAACCAAGAATTGCATTAACGAATTGAAGAATTGTATGTTTGAACAGAAAAATTACATCATTGAATTGAACATTTGCATGTTGGAATCAAAGAACGTTGATTCATATTGAAAAATTACAGGTTTTGGATTACAAAATTGAAAAATTGCATTGAAGACAGCATGTTTGAATTAAAGAATAGCATGTTTGCTTTAAAGAATATCATGTTTGTATAAAATGAATAGCATGTTTGCATTAAAGAATAGCATGTTTGCATTAAACGATTGAACTGAAGAATTGTCTCTTTGAATTTTGACACGAAAAACGCGCCATAGTATATAGTGGCCCTTGTGAGACATATTAAAAATACATTAATTGAAACATGGTGGCAGCGTAAGGAAACAAAACATGGGAGACAAGAAAAAGAGTTTGCAAGGAATCGAACATCGAGTATAAATACAGTGATTTAGCCTGGAATACCGAATATACTGGACACAACGAAAAATATCATTTAGAACTGGAAGACTTTTAGACAGTCGTGGGAAAATTACTCCGTAATTATGAACGTCAATGCACAGCTTGAAGCTTACAAAGTTGCTCTATTTCTACACTGCATTGGGCCTGAAGCAGTGAAGACCTATAATGGCCTATCGTTTGAGACTCCGGAAGAGAAAGGTACTCTAAGTAATATAATTGCAAAATTTGATGATTTCACTATCGGGGAGACGAACGAAACGTACGAACGCTACGTATTCAACAATCGAAATCAAAAGCCCGATGAGTCGATAACCTGCCTACGTACGTTAACGCAGTTGTGTAACTTTTCCGACTGCATGAGAAACACGTTGATACGTGATCGTATTGTATTTGGGGTAAACAATACCGCCACTAGAAAAAAGCTACTTCAGCAAAGAAAACTAACTCTAAATAGTTGTATTGATATATGTCGTAGTATGGAATCAGCTTCATCGCATATTAAAGTTATTGCCGAAGTTCATGCTGTGATTGTAAAATCCAAACCTAAAATGCGGTCTGTAAGAAAACTAAAGAATGATCGGAATGTCCACACCCAGCAAGTAGTTTTTTAAAAATGTAAATTTTGCGATAGCTCACATCCGGCGCAGAAAGAAAAATGTCCAGCCTGCAGAGGAAAGAAATGCCGAAAATGCGGAGGAAGAAGTCATTTTGCAAACTGCTGCAAAAAAAAAAAAAAAACAGAAAGGATTAACCAGATAGCTGACAAAAATGACACAGACAATGAAATTGAATTCATCGGAAGTGTGCGTGAGAATGTTTGCACAATAGATGACATTTCAGATTGCCCTAAAGAAATTCACGCAAAGATGTTATATTTTACTACAAGTTTTTATCGACGGCCATGAAGTAACGCCAACTACAAAAACGTTAATCATGTGGAACAAAACAGAACTATACTAAAATATATCTTCTAATATCTAATAGCATCTCACAACATCTTGTAAGAATTGTACTCGCAAAATCATATCTGGGTCCAATTCATGCAAGTCACTGAAATTAGGAGTGAATGTCTTTGTTATCTAGATGATCATTGTAAGTTCACAATCCAATTAAATGTCACATATATAGAGATTACTATAATATTTATTGAATATAATCTTTTGAGTAAGCAAGCTGTTTCCTTATTTTTGCGGGCGAGAGGCTGTTGTCATTTCTTTGGGTGTGGCGGGTGGGTTGGCAGACTTCAGAGGTCTTGTAGCTGGTGCAGTAGTGTCAGGTAGTGGTAGTGCTGATTCTGCTATTTTAGGTTCAGGTGTGACTGCCTTCTCCGCTGTCTTCTTCAGGTGACATCAGTTTCTGCGGTAAGTGTCTCCGTCAGGTGCTTCCAGTTTGTATGATCGCTCATCTAGGCGTTCGACAACAGTAGCTTTCTTCCACGTCTTCTTACCGAGTTGAAATGGCTTCATTCTTACTGTGTCGCCTTCTTCTAGGTCTTTTGCTGAACGATTATAATACTTGGCTTATTGTTGTTGCCTTTTCTTTAGATCCTTGATTTCAGCATCTGAAAACACTACTCGAGGCAGGTAGCAAGGTCCTGGTCCCTCTATTTAATAGTCTTTGGGATGGACTTGACTCCATACCTTGGGTAGGGGTGTTCCTGTAGTCCAAGAATGATAAAAAGGGATCTGTGTTGGCGTCTATTGCTTTACGTAAAAGATTCTTCGCTGTTTTTACTGCTGATTCAGCCTTACCGTTAAAAATAAATAAAAAATAAACACTTTATTTAGCGTCAATTGCGAAGGAAGTGGTTGCCTATTCTTCCTAGCCAGAGGCTGATGTTTAGTCGCTCGACGGCTCAGATCTTGGCGTGAAAGTCGAATTTGCAGAGGGAGGAAAACCGGAGTACCCGGCAAAAAAACCCTCAAAGTCAGATTGAGATCGACAAATCTCAGCCCACATGCCGAGCCCAGGAACCGATCGCGGGTCGAGGTGGAAGGCACGACTGATGACCACTATGCCAACCTGACTCCCTGACTCCGTTGGCTTTGCTATTGCCCGGGCTGCTTGTCCTATGGACAAAATCCCATTGGCTTGCAAAGTGGTTTTTTAGCTTTAGTATCACAGTGGATGCTTGGGTGTTTGGGAGTCGGTCGATCTCGAAGTTACTGTAATAGTCGGATGTAACTAAGTACTCCATTGCATCGAGTGTAAATAGGTCTGCACCGATCTGCTCCCAAGGGCGTGTTGTCACTTCGTGAGACATTAGTGTCTCTTTCTGTGGGTTTGTCTCGTAGTTTCTGCATATTTCACACGAGGTGATCAGCTCTTTTATCTCTGCTGAGATCCCAGGCCAGAACAAAACTTCACGTGCTCTGCGTAGACATGAACCGATACCAAGATGCGACGAATGAAGTTGTTGCTTCATGGTTTGTCGTAGGCTTTGAGGTATTACTACTCTTTGACCTCTGAATATCAGACCATCTTGGACTGTAAGTTCATCTCATGTGCTGAAATAGGGCTTGGCTTGCTCGAGGAGGTCTTTCCTCTCTTCTGGCCATCCGTGTAGAATTACTTGCTTTAGGATCTGTAGGGCTTCGTCCTTTTCTGTCGCCGTACGGATCTCTACTATCCTGGCGGTAGACATCGGTAACAAACTCTGTTCCAGATGGGTGGTCAGTCGAGGCTAGATAATCTCGCGAGAGAGTGTCTGCAAGGTACATGTGTTTTTCTTGTTTGTAGTTGACTTTGAGGTTGTACTTCTGTAGTCTCATCATCATGTGCTGTAGTCGAGGCGATGCACATGTTATGAAATTCTTTAAGATGCTTTCTAGTGGTTTGTGGTCACTTTGAACGGTCACGGGTCGATCGTACTTCTAGTTGTTGAACTTTTCTAGTGCGAAAACAACCGCTAACATCTCTTTTTCAATCGTAGCATAACGTTCTGTCTCGGTCAGGGCTCGGCTGGCGAATGCTACAGGCTTTCCTTTTTGTAGTAGGGCGGCTCATAAGCCTTTGTTGCTTGCGTCGCATTGCACCTCCAGTTCACCTTCTTGTTCATAGTAGCTTAACAAAGGTGCAACAGTCACTAGACGCTTTATCTTTTGAAAAGAATTTTCTTGTTGCTGAGACCATTCCCATGCCGTGTCTTTGCGAGTTAGTTTACGAATAGGCTCCATGTGGTCTGCTATCTTTGGTAAGAATTTCATCAATTAATTGACAAAACTGTTCAGCCGCTGTACAGCTTTGATGTCTGTAGGTCTCAGCTTCTCTATTACTGCAGCTACTTTGTCTGGGTCAATCTTCAGGCCTTTGTTTGAGAATACATGTCCCATGTATTTCGCTTCTTCTCGTCTCAGCTTCACTTTGTTTGGATTTAGTGCTACACCGTACTCCTTGCATTTTAAGCAAGATGAATGTATAATAGGCTCGTAATTCTGTAATTCTGTAATTTTTCAGCGTATTGTAATAACTCTAGTTCTATCTTCTATCTTTCCTTTTCTTTCCTTTTAACTTTATCCTATATATTAAAATAAATTAATTTCTATTCAAGTGTCCTCTGCTCACCTTGACTAGCAGAGCTATATGCGAGCAGAGGAAGATGCTATGTATTTTAAAATTATGAATAAAAAAATGAGTGTTCAATGTTTAATGTTCATCTATTCAGTAGATTGAGCAATTTGTGGTCGTGATCTTCATTAGCTTCTTGTTCGGTCGTCCCTATGCCGTATATTAGGGAGTAATGGAGTAAGATTTTTGCGGACAATTACGAATTCTACAGAGAATTTCTTTTTGTTCTTAGGGTTTTTTGCAATAACTCTAGCTGTCCCACGGGGTTTGAGTTCTGTTTTGTTCCACATGATTAGCGTCTTCGTAGTTGGCATTACTTCATGGCCGTCAATAAAAACTTCTGGTAAAATATTTATTGATGCGCCACAGTCTATTTGAAATTGAACAGGTTTCTTGTTGATAAACATCTTTGCATGAATTTTTTAGAGCAATCTGAGATGTCATCTATTGTGCAAACATTCTCATGCACACTTCCGACAAATTCAACTTCACTGATCGGCATTTCTGTCCCCAGGCTGGACATTTTTCTTTCTGTGCCGGATGTGAGACATCACAAAATTTACATTTGTATTGAAAATCCATTTAAAGCAGGTAGTAAGAGTAATAATTATAGGATGTAAAACCAAAGAAACCACCATGTCAATTCGTAACAACCAAAATGACCCCTATTACGACCCTTTAAAATTGGATATCTCTGCCAAATTTTGAGCAATTTTCTCCATTTTTGTTTTGACTAGCTCATAAAATGACACTTTACCTTTGGCAAAAGGTCCAGATAGTTTAACATTTGAGGTACAATCCCTAAAAGTTTGTAACAGTCTCTTTTAAAACTTGGAACCTTCAGTTGTAAAAATGCCGTTAGGCAGATTAAATTCAAATTGAACTTGAAACTGTATGATTACCTATACAAATTAAAATATGTAAATGTATAATGTTGAACATGAACACACATGGAACTAATTTGTAATAAAACTGTACTTTAAAGGTTTAAAATGTAAATGATAATTTTAAGACTTTATATAAAGTATCTCAATGTATATAATTTTTAATCTGCACAATGTTTTTTTAATCTAAACTAGCTTATTCGCAGAGAACTTTTCTACTTTGAAGTTTTGAAAAATGTGCTAATCTCTCATAAAAAATATTCAAGCATATATATATATATATATATTATTATATATATATCAATTCACGATAACTTCATTCCAATGTTCCCTAACTTCCAAACTACAATTTAGAGTATTATTAGGATCAATTTTTAAGACGTAGCTTAGCTGGCATCAAATTCTGGAGTTTCATCCTCAAAGCATGTTCCAATGGCTGTGTCTGACTCCGGGAAATGTCTTGCAGTTAATGCTACAAAATGTTACGGACAAATAAATAAATATTAATGAAACAGATATATAACCATAAAACTAATTAATGTTTAGGACTGTTGAAACCCTGATTACATACTGATGATAAAACATAACAATTGTGATTTATTTGTATACTGGCCAGTATATATACTGGCATTTTCTTAGGACTGTTTATCAACCAATAAAATTGCAAAGTATTGGCAAACAAATTTATTTATTAAAAGTAGTTACTGACACTGATTCTTCAAAAATTTAGTAGTCCCTCTGACCCTTTTAGCCTTACTAAAAGAAGTCGTTCATAATTTATAGGTCATTTTGTACTTTTCGATGTGAACTGCCATGCATGTGCAGGTGCTAATTTCTGGGTTTTACTAAGTCAAATGAGGTTATAACTCATTGGCAGATGTTGGTCAAATGAGATTAAAACTAGATTCTAGTGAGATTCTTTTCATAAAATTAATAATCACCAAATATGCATGTGCTTTGAACTGGAACCTTATGAAACCCACCAACTACTGTATAGCACAGGATATTAGGTTAATATCTTACAAACCTTATCAGTCTTGTCTTTGACATGTATTTCCTATTCCCCAAAATTTAATGATTAAAGTTTGTGTGTATGTGAATTATTGTTCCAAAAATTGCAAATCAACATCTGAATCAATAAAGTGGTGAAATATTTACAAACAATGCTCTTGACAATTTCTTTGTTTGCATGCAAATTCTACACCATTTTTCAAGAAACGTTTTTTCCCCTCACCTCTTTGTTGGAAAAGAAAATAATTAAGATATTGAAGGAGAACTGAACCCTAAAATTGACATTTCATCATTTGAAAATTTAGACAAAGCATAATAATTATATGAAGTTTTTTAAAGCTGTTAGATGATAAATTAAGAATAATTTGATGTTTTGCAGAGAATGGACAATATTTGAGCGGCTGCTCAATATGTGATGTCAGCTATCGTTTATGAAGTAAGTTAATAATAATAATAATAATAATAATAATAATAATAATAATAATAATAATAATAATAATAATAATAATAATAATA
>JAOTRI020090108.1:0-15833 GCA_028564885.2 Zoanthus sanctaehelenae
CCTTCCGGGTAGGTAACTGAGTACCAGCGTCTGCTGGGAGCAAACCTGCGATGGATTAGTGTCCCGTCCAGGGGGAGTCAAAGACTTTCATCCGCTTAACAATACAGAAACCGGAGATAAGCGCCGGCCACATGGGCCACTAGGCTCGTATAAGGATTTAGCTTTTAGCTTGTTTCCAATCTTACAAGGAGGGATTTTAGCTGTGATTTTGAGATTAACAAGACTTTTCCAAGAAAAATCCAAACAGTATTCTTGAATAACCGTTTACCTTTTCTTAAAGAAGAAATTCCTGCTTGAATTTTTGCGTAACTCAGGTTTAAACGTAACCAGCCTTTGAATAACTGGACCCTGGTTTAGAGCTCAGAAAATCTACTCAAGATGTTAGAAACTCGTGTGTGTACGCGCCATCAACGCGAACATGTTGCTATGAAACAGCTACGATTTGATTGGCTAATTCAAATTTCTATCGTTTCTTAACCAATCGAAAAACATTTGTAATTTGCACTGGTGTTACGCTTTTTTGCACTGGTTTTACGCTTGAACTGTTCTGCTCCTAGCCATACAGAGTCGAGTAATTTTTTCATGTATATTATTATAATAATTATAACACTTTATTTTCCCTCAGTTGCGGAGGAAGTGTTTGTCCATTTATCCTAACCAGATGCCAATGTTTAAATCGCTCCACGGCTCAGACCTCAGCGTGAAAGTCGGATTTGTGTACTTTTCACAAAACTCCGGAAACTACTTAAAAACTTGAAGAAAACGCTGCATGCACTTTTCATCTTAGAGTTGATCCACGTTCTTATTTTTTTGATTTGTTAATTCTTCCAGCACTTGAACTTAAACAGCTCCTGTTCAGAAAAAACTTCACGAGAACAAAGGTTGGTCCCACTGAATGTAAAGTTTTCGTTTTATTCTCCCTACCTCAACTGTACTGTAGTTTGAATTGATTAATCAGTGTTTTATAACCTGCTATATGTCAAATTTTACAAATTAACGTAAATCGTGGTGTATATAATTCGACTCTTTTATAAGCCGACGGATCCTTGTTTTCAAGTCCAAAAAACATCACATAATATATATATTGTAATAAAAGCGTAATGCCTGTGGGATGTGGCTATGAAGATAAACATCAAGTGTAGATAGCACAGATGTTTTAGTAGCTAACTTGAAGCCACGATATAGGTTACTATGGCCACGTTGGTAGTGGGATTTACCCCTAAATCTACCATGAAAAATAGTGTGTCTGATTGCTAGCAGCCATGCGCAGCTGTTTCGGCCTTTTTAGGTCTCATCAGCAGGGCATTGCTTGGTTCCCAGTAAGAACATTTGTTGTAATAAAAGCGTAATGCTTGTGGGATGTGGCTATGAAGATAAATATCAAGTGTAGATAGCACAAATGTGCTAGTAGCTAACTCGAAGCCACGATATAGGTCACTATGGCCACGTTGGTTGTGGGATATACCCCTAAATCTACCATGAAAAATATTGTGTCTGATTGCTAGAAGCCATGGACAGCTTTCGGCCTTTTTAGGTCTCATCAACATGGCATTGCTAGGTTCCCAGTAAGAACATTTGTTGTAATGCATGTGGGATGTGGCTATGAAGATAAACATCAAGTGTAGATAGCACAGATGTGCTGGTAGCTATCTCGAAGCCAGGATATAGGTCACTATGGCCACGTTGGTTGTGGGATTTACCCCTAAATCTACCATGAACTGCATAGGTCGACCACTCTTTTAGAAGTTTAAAAAAATCAAACATTTTTTTTAAAGTTTTATTTTTCTTATTTCTCTATTTTATTCGTGCATAGTAATTTCTATTTTGTTCTATTTTAACCTACATCATTTCAAACACAAATTCATTCAATTTTATTAATGATCCCCAATTTGTTTTCTTATTTATTCATTTTAAATCTTTTTAAAAAAAAGCTGAACTTGATAACTTGCTAATGGCGAAATATAACCCAAATTCTTATTTAATTGCAATTTAGTATTTTTGCATGACATTTAAGAAATTTCGCGTCGTGGTTTCCTACGCTTATCACGTATTCTCCCAATCTCCCGCGTGTTTACATCAGGTTATGTAAACACGGAAACCATTTTATATTTCTTTGGTAAAATAACTAACGAAAGAAGATGGAAACCGTGTTTACAAACTATAATGTAAAACGGTTTTTCAACCAATCAGAACGCGCGTACCATTTATATTTTTTTATAAATAGTGTACGTTGTTGGTGTTTTTTCGAAATTGAAATTAGTTATACGACATCTAATTTGTGCCAAACGTTGGTGCTGTTGTATAAGGTCACACCTAATGTATCAGGACTTTGGATAGCTGTGCAGTGTTATTTGTATTTCAGCATATCGATAATTATTTGGGATAGAATATATCTGAGTACAATTTTGTTCTTTCTCTTTTCGTTTGCTTACAGCATGAAGCCATGAACAGATTCAACTCATTAGATACACATTTTAAGATGCTTAAGGTAACACAATTTTCACACTCTTTCTAATAAAAACAAACTTAATATCCGTGAACAGTGAAGCTCAAGTTGTCTGAAAAACAAGAATAAAATAAAAACAATCTGAGGGTGAAATGAAAATACATGTTAAGGAAAAAGAATTTTATTATAAGCAAGCGATAACACTCGCTAATAAACTGAATGTGTAATAAATATTGTACTGTACAATATACATATTAGGTTTATTGAGTAATATACAATATTTATTGAATATACTAAATTTATTAAAATTATACAGTTTGGCTTACATGTGCTGGTTTGCTGAAGTCATGTACGGATCACTGAAATATCACGTGACATTGAACGTCTTTCATTGGTAGCCGAATAAGAGCATTCTTAACGACTATTTAACGAATGCTTAAGTGCACCAGCTGAACTTGAGACGATCAGAAATCGATTACAAATTTTCTATTGCTTACGCCTGAAATCGTGATTCCCCAACCATCCCGATAGCGATCTACCAGTTAAACAGTGTTTGTTGTATCATTTGTATCTACATCATTTGTCAGCACCCGTATAAATACTGTTTCAATAAAATAACTTCGTATCAACATACAAAGTACTCCTTCCCCTGAACTCACCAATGATCTGCATATTGATGAATAGTTTCTTTTGACTTACAGGCTAAACATGATGATATCCAGGGGGAGTACAGCCGACTGCAGCAGCAACATGCTCGCCTCAGCTCTGACCAAGCAGAGATACGTCTTCAGTTAACAAAACAACTTAAAGCTGTAAAGGAACAGAAAATGAACGAAATAGGATCTTTAGAAGGTGAATTAAAATTCCACTTGTTTAGAGAAACGTCAATTTTAGGTTGGAGGGTGATAGGGTTGGCGACTGTGACGGTTCTCTGCGACACATCCAGGGAAAGTTCAATATATTTTTAAAACATGTTTGGAAATTTATTTTAATTGTTAAAGGATAGATATATCTTTTACCTTAAATTCATCTGTCGAAGGCTGTTCCTTCTGTTTTTCACAAATGTATGTTGTTTAAATGTAGTTTGTATAGTACTGTTTAGATCAGACTGGATTGCACAGCTCTAGTACTTTGTATTTACTTACCTATAATCGTGATGTATAGTACTGTTTAGATCAGACTGGATTGCACAGAGTACTTTGTATTTACTTACCTATAATCGTGATAGGAGCGATATCTTAGATAATTTCGTTCTACTGTGATTACTCAAAGGTAAGTGAATTCTTGTATGTTTTGAAATTACACTCATTTTTTTAAGAACCTCGAATTTGTTGACTGAGACTGAACGTTCTTAAATATTTTCAGTATATCATAACTTTACTGATTTTAGATATTGCATAATTAATACATGTACCGTATGTGGAACTTTTCTGTATACATTGATTTGTACATGTACTTTGTACTGACTTTCTTGCCAGTTTGTCTCAAGAACTATAACCGAGAACTGCAATTTGGTAAATGAAAAACCTGTGATGTAAAACTGTTATCTGCAAATATTAGTCACGAAGCCCAAGCAAATTTTTCAATAACATTGTGTGAATTATTTCATCATGACTAAATCTTCTTTACCTTTTCTCAGCCTGACAGCATGTTCTTAACATGTTCTGAAATTTTTGGTGACAGGCAATTATAAAGACGAAGATTTTAAAGTATAACTAAATAAATGCTTTAATTTCAATACTGAATAATACATATTTACAGATCAACAACTTTACCTCATCTCTCCAAACCAGCCATGTGATATATCTATCTTTATATATGAAAACCTATAAACAACCCTTACTAAATTGAATTACAATGAAAAAACTAACATTAAAGCGCGAATGATTTGATTATGAAAAAAACAAAAATCAATGCTTTAAATTTCTGCCGTTATCTATATCAATTTCCTTTGATCTTTAATACTTTTCTTTCTGAAATTCGAAAATATTAAAGAAAACAGACTATCGAACATGATTTATTTATTATCACTTTGTAATTTGTAACTTTGCTATTTAGTACTGATTCAAAACACACACATATATACTAGTATAAGCAACTATAAATATCTACATAAAAATGAAATTTATGTTTAGAATTTTATAAACTCCCGAAAAAACCTTCACTGTCATAGACAGATAATATCATTGCGTTCGACGTCAAGCAAACGCAATCATAATCTTGCGCAGGCGGAAAAAAATCTCGATTTTGTGGTTGATCCAAATCGACGCCATCTTGGATTTCTCCGAGAGAGTCTGGGTGCGTTTCGTTTCAGCTAATACGGCATGTAAGCTTATGAAATTACACAACAGTTTACTATTTGACTTCTTGTTTGTGTGTTAACTGTCTTTACACAGGACTAAATTCAATCCCTATAGCACAGTGCTAGAAAAATCACCATCCTATCGCCAACCTTTAAACTATCGAACGCACTTCACTAATCTATGATTACTGCTAGTATTAACTCATTGACAAGATTTATATTGTCACATCAGAAATGTAATAATTATTAGCTGTCGAATCATCGATTGGAGATTGACACAACGGACAGAAAAGCAACACATGTACAATTTTTCATCGTTGTTGATAAATATAACTCGGCAGTATTTCTAAGTATTAGCTATACTTTCACAATCATGCGCAGTAAGGATTTTCCAATGGCAATGCATTTGCGGGTGACAAGTCTATAAAATGTCAAAAAAAATTTTTAACAAAAGCAACAACTTTATTACCAAATATAAGTTAAACCTAAATTCACAAACAATCTATTAATACAAACAAGGTAATATTTACTCAGAATAACTAAAAAACTAATCGAGCTCAGTATAAAATAATGTTTTCATTAAATAGGAAGTAGGTTGGCACTAAAGCTAGAGTAAAGAAATTAATAATTAAATAAAAGTAAAAAAGTAAATAAATAAAAGTAAATAAATCAATAAATAAAGAATAAATCAACAGATTTTTGGGTAAGCGAAATAGCTCAGTTGGCTAGGTTTGCACAGACTCAACCGCAGGCCAGTTATGCCGCGTATACGTTTGGCCTAAAACATCACTGGACATATTTCCTAAAAACTCCTCCAGACATTCAAGATCTCTTAGAGCCACTTGAAGAAGCTATCACTCAAGTTCTCATACCAGCAATTGTAGAGCGCAAGTTTCAGATGGATAGGGACTTTCTAGCACTATCAGTCCGATTAGGAAGCCTTGGCATGGCAAAACCATACCATCAAGCGGCAAGTCAACGTGGCTCGTCTGTTAAAGTTACATCTCCCCTCGTAGAGCAGATCATAAATCAATCGTACCAGCTGCTGGAAGATTCTGTCGTTAACTCACTCCATCAGGCTGCCATAAGCGAGAAGACAAAGGAACTTACAGATACTCAGTGTAGAGAACTTGAAGAAAATTGTTCCGCGAAAGACTCAGTGCAGAGGCACTAGAACCAACGCAAGAAAAAGACTAATCGTTATGGCTGACGGGTGTTCCCCTCCAGGAACTAGGCCTTAATCTCAACAAGAAAAAGTTCCGTGATGCTATTAAGCTGCGTTATGATTGGCCTTCGATGACATTCCATCAGCTTGTGTGTGCGGTGAAACCTTTATCGTTGACCATGCAATGATTTGCAAACGGGGGATCTTTTTCATCCAGTCTCATAGTAAATTATGAGATCTCGAAGCAGATCTCTCGAGTTTAGTATGTAGCGATGTGGAGGTTGAAACAATTCTTGAAGACATTTCCGGTAAACAGCTCAACAGAGGATCCAATAACGCTAACGACGCAAGATTGGACATCCACGCGCGTGGATTCTGGGAACTTCAAAGTTCGGCATTCTTTGATGTGAGGATGTGCTACCCTAATGCCGAGTCTTATAAGGACCGGGAGTTACAGCAGATTTACCGCATCCATGAAAATGACAAGAAGTGATTATACTTAAGGAGAGTTCTGGATGTCGAGCACGGCTCATTCACACCACTTATATTCACAACAACTGGGGGGATCGGTTGATTTAGATGCAAGACTGATATTGTATGAGTGCATGGATTTTACTGCTTGAAAAATATGTTCAAAGGAAATGGAGGAAGATTATCGTTGTATTGATGCATGAGGAGAGTGCATTGTAAAGGGTAACAAAAACCGATAATTATAGAACCTCTAACTCAAGGAATCTTATGACCATGACAAAACAATGGGAAATAAAAACAGCGCACGATTCTAACAAGAATTTGAAAAAGAAAGCTGTAATTGTAATTTCAGATACCCGTGGCCCACCAAAACAGTGGGAATTACACATTGCTCATGTAAATTTTACTTTGCCAGAGCTAGAGTTGCATTTTGAAAGCAACTAACTGAATTAAAATATTTTAAGCTTTATTTTTTGCTATTGGCTTCGTAATGTTCTTGTGTGTTTCCAGTTCCACAAAAGGATGTATATTTACTAAAGTATCCGTCTTCAAATTTGCATAGAACATCGCTAGAGAAATTGTCTCGTGCAATAGTGTCCCAAATCAGTTTTCGTGCTTTCAGAACATCTGCAATCAATTTTTTACTATTGGCTTCGTAACGTTCTTGTGTGTTTCCAGTTCCACAGAAGGATGTATATTTACGGAAGTATTCGTCTTAAAATTTGCATAGAACATCGCTAGAGAAATTAAATTTTTGTGTTTTCAGAACATCTACCGTCAAACTCCACCTTTTGAAAGAAACGGGATTTTACTTCGTGTAGAGGACACAGATTTTTGAACCAATCAACAGAACGATAAAGCTTACCCCAACCTTATTTTGACCAATCACAAACTCTTGTTAAATTCTGTGTCCTTTACACGAGGTAATACCCTGGAAACGGTTGCGCTTTATAAATTGCACTGAACTTTTCCCGTGTCAATTTTTGTCAAACTTTAGAAACACTACTTCAAGTCCCAGGTGGTAAAAGGGTTAGGGTGGGGGTGGAGGAAACATAAAAAAGGGCCAATAAGGGCTGCACAGTTACAGGTATGATTCAGTGTGAAGCCGTTTAAGGTTTTCAGGTTGTCTGCTTTAGGACGGAGTGACATAAATAAAAAACTATGGTATTCTTTCTCACAAAAATAACCATTAAGTTGAACTTTTTATCTAATAAGGAAACCAGGAATGGCTACTTAAAGTTTAATCATAAAAATAATTGTGGCATAAATTTTTTTTCCTAGGCAAGATCAGTTGGTCTAACGCGTACCTCAGCTGTTTTGGTATGATTAAGAAGAGGAGTTGGGGGCTTAGGGGCAAGGGTGTGGGCGTGTCAAGTGAAATTCAGCGGATAAATACTTGTAAAAGTTATCTAATGGTTCCTGGCTCCAAACTGCACGTACCGAAGAAAGCTAAATCTAAATAACTCTCTGGGGACCATACCTGCCGTACTTAATGGCATTATTTAATAGTTTTCCTCATTATTTAATGGTTTTCCATTACGGTATTTAGCGTAACGGCTTCGATGAAAATTGCGCTACACTGATGCAAGCGACTTTAAGATAAAGGTTGACAAACGAAAATATAATTCTTAATGGAAACAGCAAAGTACAGTGTGAAGTCACATATTAGCTTAACACCAAATGAAGGTACAGAAGCGATAAGCACAAACACTTTGAAAACAAATACGATTACCACAAATGCGACGAGGTCAAACATAATGGGTGCAAATGCGACGAGGTCAAACATAATGGGTGCAAATGCGACGAGCCGAAGGCAATTACATGAAATGTCCAAAACAACTTTGACTGTTTGTCAGCTTTTGATGCATGTGAGCAGTAAAACAAAACTCTTGAAATGTCTTTTGAACTGATGGCCAACCTGCATATTATTATAGTTTGATAAATTGTGACCAACTTTTCTTCTCATGCAGCTGTTATGAGCGGTTCGGTGTTTTGTACATTAAAGGTTCCCTGCTCTTTAATTATTCAAAACAAATTAGAACTGATATTGAGAAAATAGTAAAATCAAAAATAAATAAGAAAACCTGAAATTATTTCATGCTGTTGACAAAATTTTGTACTTATGGAAGTTGTCTGCAATTTAGTTGATAGATAATGCATTTTTGTCTGAGTAAATGGGGGTCATTGGTGGGAGGTGATTTATGATCCTAACCCACATAATAGCCGTAGGTTACTATTAATTATTCATTTATTGTAACAATATTGCATTTTAAAAAGCATCTTGTAATGGAATAGTACAGTAAATGTGATATTAAAGTGTCCCAATGCGTAAAATAATTATTTAAATTAATTACTGCTGGACGATATGTCGCCATTAGTTTTTTTTTTTATTTTGTACAAGAAGCCTGGAAATTTATTTTTCATGCAGTACCAACGAAAACACGTCTAAATTTTGCAAGTATTGAAAAGAAAAGCTTTTTTTGCAATTATTGACAGCATACTCCTCTTATATCGTTTTTTTAGCAAAACATTTATTCGTCAAAAGTTTGGTATATACTACAACCAAAACATATGGCAAAGGGAACCAAATATTGAGAGTACAGTGCTGTGTCACATGCGTTTTGTCGAACGCGACAGCCTGCCGATGTTTATGTTCTTTGTAGAAGTTTTTACTCTATATGAATATACATTCATTTGATTTGTTAAATATAACTTTTTCAATGTGTGTTTCATAAAATGAAAAACTAGACCCCAATTAAACCACAGCCAGTCTTGACTCTATTCCGAATCCGATGTAGCCATGGAAATTGAAAGCATAGGTTAAAGTGGTGCGACCTTAATATTAAGTAGATTCATATGACGTTACTTTGCGGCAAATTTCAACTTTGCGGACCTTTTTCTGATAAAGAATTTCAAAAGATAGTCCCTCTTTGAATCAGGAATCAGCAATTATCTAAAAAAAGTAATGCGAAATAAAATCAAGTAAGTACTATACAAGTTACACTTTAAATTTATGATTTTTAAAAAGTGTTTTTTCACCTAAACGTGGCAATTGATTGAGGGAATTTTTGAGCTTTTGTGCCAAAATAATATTTTCAGTGCTGAACTGATCATGAGATAATTTAAATTATCTGTCTTTCTGATATTTGTTTTATGGCAACATGTTTTTTTTTTACCGGAATAAAAATATCAGTTTTGTAAGCCTTCGAGGATTAATTGTTGTCATAAACATTTATAACGAGATCCGTTCGAGAAAGAAATGTCATATTCCTCCATTATTATAGAAATCATTATAGAAATTTTGAGGCTCAACTATCATTAATTTTCGGAAACGTTAAATCTTTTAGTTGTATATATTACGTTTCTTTTAAATTGTGCATCATGCTAAAAAATATTATTAATTGTTAAAGAAAAAAAAAGAATTGTCTTTTTTATTACAAACAAAAAAGGCGTTTTCAATGAAGCCGAGTCATTAATAATTTTAATTGTACGTGCCAACTCTTGTTCATAGCTTTTGGTATTAAATTTTTCATGCGCTACAAATCTCAATCCGTTTAGCGTATTAAGAAAACTTTTTCTTAAAGTAATTAGCATTTCAGATGACCAAATGTTTATGATTATATATAGAAATAATGTTGCCATCATTTTTTCTTGATGAATGATTACTTTATTCGACTGTACACACGTTTATCGTGCACTCAGTTCTTTGAAAGTAGCGCATTTTAATTTGGAGCGGAAAAAAGTACGTAACGCAATATAATTCTGTAGATAAAAAGTAAATCGCTTGAGACTCTACCACAGGCACTGATTTTGGCAATCTGTTTAACTTACAGATGAGAAAAAATTCTCTTCAGCTGGTTACTTTTTCCTGAACTTCGAGCCTTTCGTAGCACAACAAAAAACAAAGCATGTAAATTTATCGTTTATATCTTTCAGTTTTTGAAGCCTATATACTATTCAGGGTTTGAGTTGGGAAAAGGGCGCCCTCAATATATCCTGAATACAAATAGACAATAAATATTCACAGGTTAAGGATGACTATAGTTGAGAGCGTTTCTATATAAACTCTTTTCATGACCATTGTCTTTCTCTTGTCTTTCTCATTCACAATACAAATCGTCTTTATCCAAAACGTCTTTCTTGAAAAGCCAAAGCTACACTTGTGCTTAAAATTAAGAAATATTCGTGTAATGTAAAAAAGTCAAAAAATATCCAAAACTAAAATAAGCGAGAAAAGATTTTATTTCGTAGAATATGCAAAAGTTCGTGAAATTTATTTATCTCGTTTGTTATATCGAAGTTTAATAATAGTTTTATAACAAACGTGCACGGAATTTACAAAATGTGTTGATACGAAATCTCGTGAGTCATTGGACAAATTGGCAATTAAGATACAGGAACAGATTTGTTTGATAAGTGTAGCAAAACTGATAATGTTATCGGCTGAAAAAGTAACCGATATATTTCAATTACCATAAAAGCAATCTTAGCGATTATGGAAGAGACTATCAAAAACCATTTGCAATCGAAATTTTCATATATTCGAAATATACAGTATATATTTTATTTTGAAACGTCAATTGAGAGTGAAGTGTTTTCCCATTCTTCCTAACCAGAAGCTAATGCTAAATCGCTCGAAGGCTCAGATCATAGCGAGTGAAAGTAGTCAAAATTGCAGAAAAATGAAAACCGGAGTACCAGGAGAAAACTAAAGCCGTCGGTGTCAGGTTGAGAGAGACAAATCTCAACGCCGATGCACGCGGAGCCTTTGCAGCTAGGACATAAATAAGCTAATTGCAATTCTGAATCGGTAATTCTATATATTTATTTTGATGCACGTTAATTTTGAGCCGGTGATTCCACTTTATAACACATCTCCCTCCCTGACCATAATTGAACTGTTAACTGAAAAACGATACTATACCTCGAGTCGTGGTGGGAGCTCTAAGCGACCGCCGTGGCCACCGCGCTTGTTAGCTGTCCGAACTCCCAGTTGACATTTCATTTCAGTCGTAAACCGTCAACTATTATATATCCATGCTGCAATTTTTCAAACTAACCTTTAGAAAATATTTAACATTGCAAAACATTCAACCAAGCTTGAAATCATTTTCATTTTGTATTCAGCTGTGCCTTTAAAGTCAGCCTTTTTGAAATTCGTTATATCTTTTTAGTTAATGCACAAAATTCGAATTATCTTACTTATGACTGATTACATTAGTCTAGCTCTTACTTTATCTTCATCCGAATACATTCACCGATTTTTGAAAAACTATATTGAAGTTAACATTTAATTCGAGTTTGTTTTGAGTCAAGCTTACAATTGATCGGTACTTTTTGATAAAGCTTCCATGAAGAAGACATAGTCTAGTTTCTCGTATCACTAATTTACATTCGAGTTCAGTGTAAAGAACATTAACATTATGCATGAATGTAAAATCATCCATGAGATCACGATAGCACTGAACGGCCAAGGCTAACAAGATTAATTAACAAAGCTAATGTAAAAAGAGTGTTTTAATCCATTTAACAGAGAGTAACTACAGAAAAAATAGTTTGTGATCTCGATTCTTGGAAATGCTTAAATAGGAAATTGGGTAAAGGAAAACATGAATGAAACATGAACTCTTGTATCTATGTTTCAAAGGATTAAAAAAGGATTAAAACAGTTATTAATAGCTTTCAGAGAAGCTTGAGAAAAAACAGAGCATAGTACAAAAGAGACCACTGAGCCTTCTCGATGCAAGTTTATGTTTTTGTATAACTTTGTTTCAACTCCCACGCAAAGAGTTCATTAATATTTTGCGGAACACCATTTTCTAGCCAGCTTTTTTGCATCTTTTCCGTTCTGCTTACAATTTTGATGACAATTCAACCGAACAGCTTGAAATGGCAAAAATGAATGGCAATTAAAGACAAAGAAGCTAAACTCACCACTCTCAAGACAATGTGTAATGAGACGGATATGTTTCAGTCGGCGGCGATTCCTTGGAGATAATTTTCCAGGACTTGAATGAAAGGAGGAGTCTCGCAATTGCATGAAAGATCTTTTACTGTTCGCAAATAAATCTGGAATACTTAATTGTGAAAAGACCAATTGTTTCGTTTCCATAGTTAATATCTGAAAAGATTTGTATGATAAATAAAGTAAGCCTCACAATTTATACCTGGTTTTATTTTTTACGAAAACTGTAATTGCTTGTGCTAAATGAGATAAATAAACAATTCTAGAACCCTCGCGGCGCAAAAAGATAAACGCCCTCTGGAAACAAAACTTCAAAGAAGATGATTGCACATGCATTTAGTAGGTAGATTATCATCAAACCAAAGGACTTTCTGATCAAAAAAAATTCCTGCTGGTCTAACGGTGAATTTACTTTTACTATTTTAGTTATTGCATTCGCAAAAAACAAACCCAAGAAAAAAGGCAGAGAAAATTGCTCAAAGGTACACTTACTTATGCATTTTAATTGAGATCTCACTCTATGTTTTGTGAGAAAAACTTGATTCTTGTGCTCAATTTTGTTTTGTCGGTGTTTGCAGTCATCAGAAAATGAACGGATTATATAAAATAAGGCACTGATTACATGAAACGGGCTGGCCCGGTTGAGCGGGCTGAGTTTTTCTAACGAAATCCCGGCTGTCCCCATGAAATCTGTCAGTAAAAATTTGGCTCGCGATTACATGTGATACCGGGCTAAGGTTTAGTTTTCAGCCCGCTTAACCCGGCCAGTCCGTCTCATACAATCGATAACTAACAGCACTAAATGTAGTTGAGTTTGTTTCAGGTCTAATTTACTTTGTTGCCTTTATTTTCCTAATAAATATATACCAATACAAAAAACAAACAATCTGCAGGTATTATGCTGGTCAAGATATAAAGGAAATTTCTAAAAACCTGCGTTTTTGCATTGTTTTTCTTCATTAAAAATGTGGATTAAAACTATTTTCCTCTTTTTAGTGGTTGAACATATTTTTAAGTTTTTTTTTTTGATATTGCAAGATTCTTCTATTTAAAGAGTTAAAGATTAAACCAACGTTTCTTCCTATCGTGTTATCCAAAATGGCAAATTATAAGGGTACCAGAGTAATATCAATAGCGGAGAAAACAGTCGTTTAAATTTGAAGAAAAAATCTTATCCTTATTAGAATTCAAATCAATACAAACAAATCACAAAATTACTCCACGAAGTCAACATTTTTACAGCTGGATTATAAAATTGTCAAAAAAAATTTTTGATGATTAAGGCGGTGTTATACGAGAATTTCTTAATATATTAAAGTAAAATATTTTCTTTTGAATTTAAAAAGGTTTCATCAATTTTTTTGAAACTCTATTTGAAAACGCGAATAGCAATCAACATTATACTTTTTAATTCCTGGCCATTTTGTTTTGTTTTTAAAGTTAAAGCGAAAAGACGGTTTTCCGCCCGAAATTATTTTTATTAGGCTAACGGCGTTGGTAACGCATTCAAGATTTCAATATTATGTAAAAAATGATATGAAGTTCATTTAATCAACTAAATTTCTTCTCTACAACTGATTTATAATCTAATTCAACTGCTAAAATAAAAAAATATAAATATAAAAATACAACATTAAAAAAAACTATTCAACAGCCGGGGGGTTGTTTTCAAAACAGCAAACAACCGACCGGGGAATACGATAATTTTAATTAGCAGGGTTGGACGATTCTTTATTGAACCACACATACATAATACAATAAAGATTTAATTTGTATCATCATAAAGAGTGTAAAATATTTAATATTTAAGCTAATGATAGGAAAATATAACGAGTGATTTAATCATGCATGGAACTATATCAAAAGTCAGGCTTTCATGGAAAGAATGGCAATCCCGAAATCTCACTTTATTTCTTTGACATCAGTTCCATAAAAGCTCATATTACAATACGCTAAATTGTGCGTAGCAGAAGGTTTTATTACTCATGCTAAACAATGTTCCACGCCTAATTTTACTTTCGGAAAATCGAACGCAGTTATCAATTTAAAAACAAATTCAACGTAGTTAAAATTGCTTGGCTGAAAACGCCGCCCTTCAATTTAAAGCTAAGTGATTCAAATTACACTGTTATTATGATAACTTCAATGAATTTCCTTAGAAAAAAAAAGCAATGCCTCAAAGCAACTTTAAAATCAGTTTTGTTTTAAGGAATACAGAGGCACAGCAGTCTTTAGAATAACCGACTTGATATGCTAAACTATAAATATTTTTTTTTACAAAAGGATATATTTAACACCGTTGTCAAAAAGAAGTTTAGTTTTTTTCAGTTTCAGACTGAAATTTCCGGAATGGAGTCTCATTCACTCCCACGAAAGACTCTAACCCGAAACGTCAGAATAAAACATAGGGCAGAATGCCTATTTTTCTCCAGACATTTGGCGATTAGTATTCATACTAATCTGATCACATGTACAATAAGAGAAATATTCAGACTTGTGATTGGATGTGCTCGATAGAAGGTGTTAATCCCGAAGAAGCGGAAATGTTCGGAAAAGTTTGACGTGCAGTCGACGAAAATTTTGGAGCTGTCAATCATGATATGGTTAGACAAACCGTGTAATTAGAATTGTCATTTTAGTTTCACACAAAACAAGATTGACATCTATATTTATGTGAGGTTTTACCGTTTGGGGACAGTATGCTACGGCAGGTAAACATTTATTATCCCGCAGAAATCTATCGCTTGCACAAATTAAAAGCAGTGTAAGCGCCGCATAAATTTCTTTCTTTTCTTTCCTTTAAGAAAACCAGTTGTCGTTTTGGCCTTCTGACTTAATTGTGTGAGAATAGAATATTTCCTTCCTCAAACTGATGAATAGTATGAATTATATCTTTTTGTCAACCTGAAGTGCTCTCAAGCCAACTTGAACTATCATTCTATGTTTTGACATTCAACAAATAAACTTTCGGAAAAAAAATTAGCGCGCTATTCGAATTATATTTGTCCAATGACATTTTTATATGTCTGTCTAACGCGAAAGGTGGTCTAATACCGTGCTCTTCAAACAACGGAAAGATAATCTTTTTAATTCCGGAGTAAAAATTAGAAGGAGAAATTATTGCTACGGCAGTCCGCAGTACTTTTGAGTTCTCGATTCTTTTATAAATATCACAATTCTGTCGAAACTGTCGATTTCAAGGCCATTTGAATGTTTAAAGACAAACTTCAATATGCTGTGATGACAGCTTGTTCTCACATACAGTAAAACAGACAACTCAAAAGTTATTTCGTTTTAGTGATAACAAATTTGCTAACTACCGCTTGCCGCCATATTTCAATGCCTGCCATCTTTTTAGTTTAGATTTTGTCACATCACTCAGTTCTCAGATACTCAAAAATTTCAAGGTTGAAACGTTTGGATAAAATAAAATTTGAATGAAAAGTGTAGCCATGCATGTTGATAACACGCTCGTGCTGGCCTC
>JAOTRI020090119.1:0-15830 GCA_028564885.2 Zoanthus sanctaehelenae
TTTAGAATTCGGAGTGAGCTTTTAGAATTCGGAGTGAGGTTTAGAATTCGGAGTGAGGTTTTAGAATTCGGAGTGAGGTTTAGAATTCGGAGTGAGCTTTTAGAATTCGGAGTGAGGTTTAGAATTCGGAGTTAGGTTTAGAATTCGGAGTGAGCTTTTAGAATTCGGAGTGAGCTTTTGGAATTCGGAGTGAGCTTTTGAAATTCGGAGTGAGCTTTTGGAATTGGGAGTGAGCTTTTAGAATTCGGAGTGAGCTTTTGGAATTGGGAGTGACATTTTGGAATTCAGAGTGAGCATTTGGAACTCAGAGTGAGCTTTTGGAATTGGGAGTGACATTTTGGAATTCAGAGTGAGCATTTGGAATTCAGAGTGAGCTTTTGGAATTGGGAGTGAGCTTTTGGAATTGGGAGTGAGCTTTTAGAATTCGGAGAGAGCTTTTGGAATTCGGAGTGCACTTGTGGGCCACCGTAGCATTCATTCAAAAACTCAAAGACAGCATAAATCTTGTTTATCATATCAAATAGCTTTTGCAAAAAGTTTAGAAAATCGAGTTTCAAGTTTCAAACTGACAAACAAGAAAATCTAGATTGCACATTCTTGATCATTTGTGTCTCCCCGAGCTCAAGGCTCTTGATAGTAAAACATTAATTACATGAGTGCCATGTTGCATTCATAAAAACTTGCTGCAGAAAAATATCGCGGTAATATTTCCCTAACTTCTATAAGTAATATGAGCGATGAATCGAAACTGCATGCATAAATAAGTACGCCCCAGTAGAAAATTATCAATTTCAGTCAAAACCTGTGTTGAAAAGAGTGATGCTGATTTCTTTTGTCGACACATCTACTAATGATATTTTTTTCGAAAAGAAACTCGTAACTTTGTTCAGCACAACTCATTTAAATTTCAAATTTAACTTGAAGTTGGTTGCTGTGACAACTCAAACAAAAGCTTGTGGCAAACTGAAAAAGCGAACAAAAGCTTTTTGCCTTTGCGTTTGACTCGCGTGTTTCAAAGTTCAGTTTTGTTTGTGTTGGAAGGTATCGAAAATGTCTGACATTGGTTCAGAGGAATTTGAAGAAGATGAAGGAGTTAACCTTGGGGTAAGAATTCTTATAACTTGATGTCAAAACAGTCATTTTCATAATTTTGTTCTTAAATTTACCCACTTAGCATGAAAGAAACAGGTCAGTTCTGTAAACACAATGAACTTTATTGGTCTATAAAGTAGATGATAAAAGATTGTTTGCACATTGACAGAAGCCTTGAATTAGGTGGTCAGTTTGTGCGAACAAGAAAGGTTTACAAAGCTCTCTCGAAGCACACAAGCGTTTGTATGCTTCGAGAGAGTTTTGTTGATGATAAATAAACAAGCGTTGCTCAAGGGACATTATGCCAAACAAAACCAAAAACAATTTTAGTGATTTGTTGTTGTTGTTCTAAATGTATAGTTTACCGACCATCATGGAAACAACAGAAGACAGGACTTTATTTCGTTTTATATCGTAAATGAGCTTCCTGCTGCTGCCATTTTCAAAACCGGAGGCCAATTTTCCTTTTGTTTTCGATGATTTGAAAAACTGCTGCTTTTCTCAAAATTGATGGTCAATTTTCTTTTCGTTTTTGATTGATGCCGAAAATATTTGCAAATTTAAACTAGTTGATACTATTTGAAAATCTGTAAGCATTTGACATATATATTAGAAACTTCCTATTTTTACTAAAAAAAGTACAGTATCTATCGGACCGACAGTTCGTTTTGCTATCAAAAACTAAATATTTTACTAATAAAATAAGTATATTTTATTGCTAAAAAGCTGTTTAGAAATTTAGAAGTCAGTTCAATTTAATTATTTCTTTTTTAAAAAAAATAAAACATTTACAAAACTAATGTCAACCTCGAATGTTCTTAAGTATAGGTAACACAAACATGCTAGAAACGTGCATGAAGGCACTATATTGGGCACTATAGCACGTTTGTAGCGGGCTTAACCCTTTTAACCTGCCATAAACAAATAGGTGAGCTATGCAATGATATGAGGCCTTAAAAGACCGGAACAGCTACTAACAATCAGCCTTACTATTTTTATGGTAATTCCATGTGTTGAACCCTCGCTACCAACTAGGTGCTCAATATAGTGGCTCACTTCAAGCTACCTACTGGAGCATTTGTGCAATCTGTACTTAAGTTCGTCTTTCACGATAACAACATTCCACAAGCTGCACGTTTTTACCATAACTCTTTCAAGTAGATATTTACATAAAAATATAAGTGAAGTTATCGCCGTTTCTATCTCAGGTCATTATTAAGGTATAATGATAAATTATTCGGCTTAATTTGTGAGCTTCACTTAAATTTTTATGTATTTAATTTCTACCTCGAAATAGTTGTTTAAACAGGGGGAATGTAAGGGGTTTCTTCGTGAAGCCGTGATCATGAATCCTCTTTTGTATTATTCGTGACTCGTAATAAGGGAAAATAAAAATCCGTGATTCGAGACTCAGACAGCGGCCGTGTGCCGTGAATCGTGAAGCGCGAAAATTAAAATGCGTGAAACGTTCGTCTCATTTTGAGAAAATCGTGAATCGTGCCAAGACCTTCTCTTAGCCTCCCCCCCCCTTCCTGTTTAAAGGGGTAAAGCCCAATATCATCATGGCCATAGTACCCAATTTAGCGGCTTCAAGAAAGCTTCTAGCTTGCCAATTTCGTTGGCAATTACATGTGTTGATTACTACTTAAGGTGGAAGTTCCACTGAACTGAAAATAATTAACTGAAGTTTCATTCCCAAATAAATCTATCAAGGTTTGTCTGTATTCACCAAACTACAGTTAGTTGTGAAATGAAATAAGAAAATAAAGTATTTTCCCTTTCCCTATAGGAATACGAAGGAGAAAGAAACGAGAACGATGAACGACACGGGCATGGTAAGGCGACTCTCCCCAATGGGGACACTTACGAAGGCCAGTACGAACACGGAAAACGGCAAGGGAATGGAACCTATCGCTTCAAAAATGGATCTAAGTACACAGGGGAGTACCACAGGGGAAAGAAACACGGACAAGGGACGTTTTGGTACCCTGATGGGTCTAGGTGAGGATATTTGCCTCCACCAAGGAGGTTATGTTACACTGTTATGTTTTTGCAGGGGTTTGTTTGTTTGCTTCTAAGTTATTTATTTATTTATTTATTTACAAACATTTAGGGCCCTATAAGGTACCAGGGAGTGAAGATAATAGGACTCGAGGTCCCTTACAAGGATCTTACTTAGCAACATAACTGAAAAAGTTATGGACGAATTTTGATGAAATTTTGAGATGTTGTCAGAAATGGGACATGAAAAAACTGATTAAATTTTGAGGGTGATCCGGAAAAACTCCTGGATTCTGGATCACTTTGACTTTACAACCACACAATTAAATATACAAGCACACTTATGTGGCTACAATTGTAATTTACACCTCTAGTAAGACTCGTGCTGCACGTGCAAATTCGAGTGTTAAATTTATTTTCTTGAATTCCTGTATTTATACAAGGACTATAATGTTGCGTGGGGATCATAAAATGCTTGGCGGAGGTCTACGCTCTCTGAATGCTTTTCTAGTTTCTATTGATTCTCATTAGACTGTATTAAAATATTCTTTCAAATAGTTTTGAAGGTTTTGATTCAGTATTGTTTTATAAACTACAGGTGTAACCAAAATAGCAAAATGTTTTAAGTTCATACGCTTTGGTTCATATCATTATAAATATACCTGACCATAAAATATAGATTTCTTAATGAAATGTCCTACCGTACGGGATTTACACACGAGCTGGTCTGTATCAGAAATCGAACGAGTGAGCATAATATTTATGTCAAGAGAGGGAATTAAACTAAGTATTAATATGTGATTCATTATATCTTAAGATATGAAGGCGGCTGGGTTGAAGATCATAGAAACGGACATGGAATCTACTATTACGTCAACGGTGACACTTACGAGGGAGACTGGTACGAGCATAAAAGACACGGACAGGGCGTGTACACCTATCACTCTTCTGGGAGCAAGAGCAAAGGGACCTGGGTTCAAGGAAAAAGGGAAGGCGATGGCGAGTTTATCCACACCGATCATCGATACGTGGGCAGCTTTTTCTCTGGAAACTTAAAGGGACCAGGGAAGTATCGCTTTGACGTCGGCTGTGAACAGTATGGAGAGTACATCCTACACGAAACGACAACTGATGGCGAAACGGAAGAAGACGAACCACTTGCCATCGTTACGCCCAAGTGGATATGCAAGAAACTTGTAGATATTGATTCAATGGGACCTTGACACCACCACCATAATCGTCACCATCATTATCAGTAACTGCAGCAGCCCCAACATTCTAAGTCATCCGTAATCCATTATCTTCATCCATCATCATTATCATTATCAGCAGCATCAGCATCATCCATCATCATCATCCATCATCATCCACCACCATCATCATCATCATCCATCATCATCCACCATCATCATCATCATCATCATCATCCATCATCATCATCATCATCATCCACAATCATCCATCATCATCATCATCATCATCATCATCATCAGTACTCATTGTAACCTAGCTTACTTAGGAACACCACTGATACCAATCATCAACAAAGTTTGCATTAGAAAAATGACCCCGAAGTGTATTTATTAGTTTAGACTCTTTTCAGTTTTTGTTGCAATCGCTGTGTATCATCATTTATCTTCTCATTTTCACATTTAAGCAAAACGTTATCTATGACATCTCAAATGATATCTTTGCAACTTAAACAAAGCTTTATTTGGCTAGTATATATATTTAAATGAGTGCTATAACTATTGAAAAACCTTTCATATTAAATATATAAAGCTTTTGAGAAACAGTTAATGAAATGTTTGTAATAATATAATTTCATGAATGAAGTTTTAAAATGATTTGAAATAACTACATTTCTTTTTCCCTTGTTTGTAAGACAAGTGCAAGTTAAGTTAAGAAAAGCTAAAAACGTTAAAAATGAAATACTTGTTAATTGTTCTATCTAACTGTTTAGCTTTTGGCCGATGGGAAGCGCTTCAGCTTATACAATTTATAATTCTTTATCATTTTGCAATGATGTTGCTATCTATCTCAATTATGATTTCCGACCAACACTCAGCAAAATTAATGTCTGATTGGCGCTGTTTCCGTTACGTCATGCATACAGGCAACAGATATATCATTTCGGATGCAGATGTGATATACAGACAATAGCTTTTTCAATGCAATTATGACAACATACTTACAGATAATTAGAGTTTCAAAACAAGCATTATTATACTCACTTCAGTTTAGCCAACAGCCCTTATTGAAGATGTTTTGGCTAGTCATTCCGACAATCCAGCGGCATCATCAAAATGATACTATAGCCATAGCTAGGGAACACGGAGCCGAGGAAAGGGCAAGAATACGTGCTCCCTCCCCCTCCCCTCTCATCCGATAATTTTGCAGCATTCACCCTTAGAATGTCCTTAGAAGATTTTAAAAAGAAAAAGTTTTGTTTGTTTGGCTAATATTAACTTAATAAAATCATGCGTTAGAGCAGACGGAGAAGTAGAAACTTTTTAAAGCACCCACAAGACCTGTACCGACCGATAACTTACGACTTGGATGTTACAAACGTGTTTATTTAAGAATTAATTCATGCATAGCGTGCGTCTGTCGAGTTTTATATAATAACTCAAGATATTCACGGATTTTGATTGGTTCTTGCCTATGATCTATTAGAGGACAGACGCACGATTGACGTCATCAGCCGAAGGGGAAAAAAATTCAAAATGGCGGAAAGTTTCCTTAGCCAATCACAACTCGTTGCTGCACCCAGGAACCAATCAATTTGCTTCATTTTGTATAGATAACAAATGACGTCAAATCACTTTTTTCGCGCTCGCAAAAACCCATCACGGCTCTGCTTTGTATCTTCTTTCGAAATAAAAACGCTTTAATTAATTTTTGTTTCTTTATTATATAAAACAAATAGATTCTATGTTGCCGTGCGTCTGTTCAGTAATAGATTACAGATGACGTCAAAATGTGGTAAAAACAATATAACAATAATATATTTTTTCCCAACGCCGGCAACATACTGTGGAATCACCGGCTCACAATCGCAAATACTTTTGTATCGCCATTTTTTTAATATTTTTCACACGCGTTAATTCTGAGAGGGTGATTATACTTTAGATCACGTCTCTCTCCCTGACCGAAATTTTAACTGTAAGGCGATACAACAAAACATAAAGGTGCGCCGAGTGAACCAACCTGTCTACAGAATATCACCAGCTCATAGAGTGCGTCAGCAACTTCTACTATCATGTACGAAGGTAGAGCTCCCGCACAAGCATTTACTATACCTAAACGAAAAAAAGAAAAAAAGAGCTTTAAAATTAAACGGAATATGGGAATCCAATCAATCAACCGGTATTATATCTGCTATGTTACTAAATGGGCAGGCAGGATTGGCTGGTGGTTTGCATGCCGAACACAGGATTCCCAGTTCGACTACGGCTCTGCCAACATTTGAAACTATTATTATCACGTTTATTACTGCTAACGATGACTCTGCTTTCCACCCTTTCGAGATGAGTACCAGTTACCTGGGAAATAATTTGTGATAAATCACACGGACGTAGTCAGGAGTTTGGAGAGGGAGGTTCTAATTTGGGATAAAGATAAAAGGATTCTCAAATACTAGATATAGTAAAGGTAGTAGTAAAGTTTATTCGAATACCCAAAAAGCGAAGATTATCTAAATACTATTCGCTTTTCGTACGGACACAAATGAGATAAAATCGCTAAAGATAGAAAAACAAGAGTTGACAAAGGGGTTCCTAGATGCTAGGGGACGGAATGGGAAGGGGGGGGGGTTGGTCAGAAATCCCTTGAACCCTCCCCTGAAAATGCATTGATCACTGTCCCGCCCAAGAGCAATTGGCCATCAACACTCCAAAACAGGAGATCAGCGCCGGCTAAATGGGCCACCAGAGTCGTAACTAATTTAGCTTATGTAACTAGATATAAACAACAAAAGCAATAAACGAGCAACAGCTTCAGTGGTTCGAATTTATTGATTACTCGCCCATTTCAAGCTAACAGTTAAACCAAGAAATAAGGGTCGAAATTTAGAACCGCACCCTTACGTCTATTAGTGAAAGATACAGCAAAATGACGTGATCGATTGTGCGCGCGGTTGTTTTTCCAGTGAACGAAGGTTACTTATTAAACCATAGTAAACATAAACTCTCAAAGGTTATAATCTATAGCAAAAAAGGAAGCTTAAAAAATTTGAAAGTTTCAAAAATGATCCGAAAGTCTTGAAACCAAGTTTAAGTGTCCAGTGTCTAAAACTGAATCGAAAGCAATGTTAAGTGTTCAGATATCGCAGCATTTCACTTTCGATAGAAGCCGCTAGTTTTAAACGGATGCAACTTGTTGGGACAACATTATCCAACATTGTTGGGCACAACATGTTGCCCCCGTTTGAACACCAGGTTGGGACATGTTGGGCAATGTTGGGTCGTGTTGGACGATGTTGGATGAAGTTTGATTTCTGTCAAACTTTTCATCCAACATCAACCAACATTTTTCTTCGAGCATGCGCACTTCTGGACATTTACTGGTACCCAGTCTATCCGCTAGTTTAACAAGCAGGTGAGCAGCACTTTTTAAAAAATTACTTTAAAACAAAACTGAACAAAAACAAGTTTCGTAGCCAATCTTACGAAATCTATATCACGCGCAGGCACGTCACTAAATGACTGCTCTCGGTCTAAGTCACCATGTAACAGCAAAACTATTAATTGATCAATGAAAAAATCATTGGAAAAACAAAATCTCCAGCTAATGCAAAATGAGTAATCAAGTCTTGCATTATTTACTGCCCGTCGATTAAACTTGGACGATTTATATTGGACTGAAAACTACAGTTGTTGAAAGTGAGTATGTAGTCTTTTGTTTACCAAATAAGTTGGAGTTTTGTGCTACTGGGCGAACCGTTCCTATACAACTAACAGCAGCTGATTGTGGATCTATCATAACCTTGCCACCATCTGTTAGATTGCGACAAGATTTTTCAACAAAATTCAAAGATTCAAATAATTTCAAATGTGATCCTTTGTGAGTAAAATTTTATGAACGGCAGCTATTTCACAGGTCTTTGATAAAGTTTTGAGGTTGTTATAAAGGGTTACTAACTGAGAGTGACGTCTGTATGAAAAATGTCAGACCGAGGTCCAAACAAACGAGGTTAAGAACAATTTTATTACATGGTTATTTTTTCTTTTTAAATGCCCCCGAAAAAAGGCGTAAAACTTGAGCTTCCGGTAGCGGGCGAATATCGATTAGCGTGATGAAATTATCGATTGATTCAAATAGACACAGAGAAATCAAATGGCATGAAACTCACAATGTCAAATTATTTCCCGCCGTAAAAAAAGAAAACAAATTCGCAATGTTGATATCAGGTACGGACCGGCTGCCATGTTAATTGATCTGATATGGGAAAATCTAAGACCGGAAATCAGCCAATCAGAGCTTGCATAGAGTCTAAGCCATATAATATAAAGTTTTATTGGCATTAAAGCACAAACTGTCCCCCACCGTGGAATAAGGCCTGTTAGTGTTGTAGGAAGGACTTCTTAAATGGCAGTTCAGTGCTGTACAAACTGTAGTCATTTCCGTGATAGCGGTCACAAACTCAATCTGTAGCTGAAACCACGTTGAAAATGTATTTTATTTAATTAAACCTTTAACTTATATGGCCTCGTACGAGTAGAAAAGTTTGTATACAGATTCCAAATGTCGTAAATCTAGTAAACAATAGAAACCGCTTAGCTGTTGATATTAAGCGAATAAAAACTTACCATTAAGACACTGAAATACTAAATTTTGGTTCCTTTATCGTTAATTTTATGGATTTCTTCCTCAGAGACTAGAGCAAAATGGGAACCATTTTTACGGATGAAAGACAAAGAATACCGCAGGATATTCGGTGTTTGATGAACCAATCAGAGCGCGTGAAAAGCGATATTCACCAGTTAGTTTTATACTAATACTGAGATTTGTATAAAGCAAAATACAAGAACAAGAACATATAACATCTCACCTTGAACAATCTGAAGACCCTGTTCCATAAAAAGCTGTTTCACTAGAGTTACTCTCTTTTCGTAATCGTTCTCATTCTAGAATGAAAATAACTCAAAGTCATATTTTTGCCTAAAATACAACTAGCTCTTTTCCTTGTTTTTGCATCAAATGTTTCATCATACAATTTCAAGCAATTTGATCCAATATATTTTTAAAAGTACTTCGAAATTTGAAAACCTTTTATCACACTGATATAAGCCCGCGTCCGTACGGGGACGGGAAAAAGAAACGAATAACGTCACTGCTAAATTAGAACGGCGTAACTTGCAACAGAAAGCATTTTCTGAAAACTGTTCATGTCAGAAAATGTCAGTACTCAACTAAAGTGAATAATAAGCTAAATGCTTATACTAGACTAGAGGCCCATGGGGTCGTTGTTTATCTCCGGTTTCTGTAGTGTTAAGCGGATGAGACTCTTTGAATCCCCCTGGACGGGACACTTATCCATTCGAGGTTAGCTGACAGCAGTCGCTGGTACTCATTTACCTATGACTAGAAGATCTTACCAATTGTGTCAGCCCTTGCCTTCCAACGTGCTTTAAAACAAAATCGAATTAAAAATAAAGGAAAAGGGCTGCTGTGACTTTATCTCGGCAAACAAGATACGTGATATATGACTTAATTTAGCTCACAGTTTAATTTTTTTATCAATATTAATCTAAATAAAGCAATTATCTTAAAAAGCGGTTTCTTCTGTAAGACTTTCGTCAAGGCAAAGGGCTAATGTATCCATACACCACTACAAAAGATTGAATGATAAAATTTAACCTTTTCATAACTAAGTAACTTGTGGCACCTATTTGCAGATGTACTTCCATTGCTCTTCAAAACAACTTTCTAACAGCCCTCTTGTTTGATGTTTAACTAACACATACCAAAATAAAAATGTTTTGTTCTAAAAAAAAGCGTCCTCCTTTTTCTCTAACCATCATGATCGCACAACATATTACCTATGAATTCAATCAGGTATTAAACATATGTAATTTTTTTTAACCTTATCTTTACTTTTGGATTCAATCAGGTATTTATTATAGGTATTCATCAAATCCCTTTTGTTTTGAAGATCAGCAATTAAAACATCTAGATATTTACTGTATCTTTCTCTCAACATCGAGATATTTACTGCATCTTTCTCTAATCATCTAGATATTTACTGTATCTTTCTCTAATCACCTAGATATTTACTGTATCTTTCTCTAAACATCTAGATATTTACTGTATCTTTCTCTAAACATCTAGATATTTACTGTATCTTTCTCTAAACATACCCGCTTCTCCGAGCCTGTGCGGACAAGTTCACGTAGAAACTTCATGACTGAAGTGTTAGCATCTCTATGTTCTAAAGTGCAAGCTGCAACAGCACACTGTATCACAGGAACAACTAGCTCAGACTGTAGAAACTGTACTGGGAATTTCTGTATACATCTGAGGAGAAACAGAGGTTGGATGTTAGATTTACCCATTTCTCGACCAATTACTAAACACAGAATGGGAAGAATTAGAGCAGTAAGACTTAAGACAAGTACTGCAAAAGTAAGATTCAGCGTCAGACTAAACCTCTTTAACTCCGTCTCTTTCGACGGTGTATAATTTACATATTTATTACTAAATATGTAAAGATTAAGTATGTTTGTTGGACATGCAATATTAGTATGGAATTAGCTCAATATAGCCCTGAATTCAGTACGGTTTATAGTTCAACTGCAGAGTTATTTTGATCGCAACATTACTTAGCCCGTGAATTATCTACCAAAATATGGTTACAATACCTGCTGCAAAGTCTATAAAGATCATCAACTGTATCTGGGTGCTCTACCAAACCTTCATGGCCACTTAACAGTCGGAACGTGGGCATCGAAAGAGCCTATAGAAACACGAAAATCAGACAATTATGTAATGAGAGAACAAAAGCCAGTTTCAATGAGCCAGGCATTGAGCCTTATTTTTGTTGACAAAACTTATTAATAAACCAACCTTGGTCATCTCTAAAAGCCCTGGCACACAACCACTTTCACCTCCATACTCGTCAACCAATATACTAGCCAGGTACAGCCAGCAAGAATGATGATTGGCGTTGTATGTCGTTACCATCTAAATAAGAAGAAATAATTGAAAGCCGATATACGAAGCAAGAGTAACTGGAAGTTGGCTATATAGAGGGCTGCTTGGGAGAAAAGGTTGCCATGAATCGAGCAAGATGTAGAATGGGAGTTGGAGAAATTGCAGCGTAGTCTGAGTGTCTTCTTAAATTTCAACACAAGTTCGTTTTTAATTTTATTTCAATGCAAAAAAAGCAACCTTTCAAGAACGAGCATAAAGGTTATCCAACACTGACGTGGTTGGCGCAGTTGGTAAGATCTCTGCATTCCAAAAACAAGGTCCCAAGTTCGATCCCGGCACTTTTCCGAGATTCGAATATTTGTGTGACCTTCTTTTCCGCCTAAGCCAACACAGCTTGCTATCTTTCCATGGTAGGTAAATGAGTACCAGCGTGCCGTCTGCTGGGAGCTAATCTGCGATGGATTAGTGTAGCTGTAGCTTTAGCAACACTAAAACGGGATACAACAACAGATAGTATTTAAAATCAGATAAAATGATAAAATCGTTTCGTTTTAAAAACAACTAACGTTTTCGAACTATTTAGAGTTGCATGTTTGTTTTTAAAACGAAACAATTTTATAAGTTTTACCTGATTTTAAATATCTTTCAACCTTGAACGAAAACGAAACAATCTTGTTTTCTTTACACTAACAGTATTTCGGTCGTTTTCCATGGCGTTGAAAAATTGCACCAAATCTTCGTCCGAAGCCTTTACGTAAACCCGAGGAGCCGCAATCATGATTTTAATAAAAAAAGCAAACAGAAACTGGCGTTTACAAAAGCAATTGACTATTCTTTCTATCAATAATTAATCAACTAAAAGTCATTGTGAATTGGACTCGAGAGGATAAACCTACCTGATTAACAAGAGGAGAGAGCAGATTAATAGCACCTTTACCAATGCAACGGACAGCAAACCTAATGCACCTGTGGAAGGACAATTAGGAGGTATAATTCAACCTGATATGAAAAACAAATCTCAAATGGAATGCTATGTGGCTGTTTTTACAGAATCACTTTCATCATCATTATCTACCCCTTTATTATAACTATCATCATCATCTATCCCTTCATTATCATTCTCGTCATCATTATCATCATCATCTACTCCTTCATTATCATTATTAGAGGAGGCAGCGTGGCGCAGTGATTAGAGCTGGGGCTTTGAATGCGGAAGACCCGGGTTCGATTCCCCTGCTCTGAACTCTGAATGAATTTGTCCTCGGTGATCCCAGGGACAAATTTCTCACGCTTTGTAAATAGCCAACTGGTTTGCTTCCTACCAAATGGGATTCTTAATTGGGAAAGAGGGAAGTTTTTAATATGACACTGAAAAGCCCCTTTGGGAAGTTGTCATTAAGTGTGTATCTATTTATTTATTTATTTATTTATTTTATTTATTTATTTATCATCATAATCATCACCATTATCTACCCCTTAATTATCATTACCTTCATCTACCTCTTCATAATCATTATCATTTTCATCAATTACCCCTTCTTTACCAATGTCATCATCATCATCATCATCATCTACCCCTTCATTATCATTATCATCACCATCACCATCATCTATCATTTATTATCATTATCATCATCACCATAACCTACCCATTTATTATCGTTATGATCATTATCATCACCATCAATATCATGTACTATCATGTACCTTTTCATTATCATTATCATCATCATTATCATCTATCCCTTCATTGTCAATATCATCATCATCACCATCATCTATCATTCATTATCATTATCATCATCACCATAACCTACCCATTTATTATCGTTATGATCATTACCATCACCATCAACATCATGTCCCTTTTCATTATCATTATCATCATCATCACCATCATCTATCCCTTCATTGTCAATATCATCATCACCATCATCACCACCATCATCATCGTTATCACCATCATCATTGTTATCACCATTATCTATCGTTTCATTATCATAGTCATCATCATCACAAGCATCACCATTAAACTTCTGATCAGCCGTAAAACAAAACGTGAAACTTCACATCAGCCGTAAAACATATCGGTATTTCGAACTATGTAAAAATTAATTACAAAGGCAGTAGGTTTTGCTAGAAGAAACATGATTTCAGAAATTTTAAAAATGCAAATGCTATAAACTATCTGCACTACATGTAAGCTTAAAACCTGTTGTACTTAACCTTCAAAACCCTGTGCCAAACTCCAGCTCTTATGGTGCATTCTTGATTCGAATCATTACCGATAGCGAATTTTCATACATTTTACTAGACATTCTTGCCAAATTTCAAACTCCACATGTAAAATACTTTTCACAAGCTGGATTTCCACTGTTAACTGGAGATGATCCAGTTCCACTCAGCTTCATAATCCTGTGCCAAACTTTAAGAATAACAGTGTACATAGGTTGGATATTATGCCTATTTCACCATGTTTCTCTCTATTTCAACTCAGCGGGCTCATCATATCTACGATTTAATGAATTCTAATGTATCCAAAGATATGCAAAAATGTCCAAGTGACAATAAATTTTGTTCTATGCATAGATAAACATTGAAAAAATTGTATTTTAGATTATACTAGGTAAGCAGGTAACATTCGTCTTAGAAATATATTATGGAAACTATAGGTCGATAACACTCCAACTATACACTTGTCGAAAAGAGTAGGGTAGTGATCCTGGTGTTGTGGTCTGTCTGTTCTTCTGAGGGCATTTCTTGATGATATTATCTGTGAGACGCGCCAGCGGACTATCTAAGACCCTCCAACTGTTAAAGCATGTTTTTATTTGTAAAGCGCATTTGAAAACTCTCCAGTTGAACATGCGCTATATAAATGTATTATCTTTATCTTTTATCTTTATACACAGAATGTAGTACACTGATGTAAAAAATCTCTGGCAGGATGGTGTTCTACAAATATAAGCTATTAAAAAGGTAAAGAAGCCTTTTAACATTTACCTGCAGCATCGCTCGATCACTTTGATATCTGCCTGGTATTTCTCGCATATTCCTGATAGTATCGGCCATATCTGAAGTTAGGAAATTTTTTATTCTGTTAATTTTACAACCATAAATCTGTTTTCTCGAGTTGAGTCTTCCCCAAAATTAATATGAAAATGATGTCGGGAAATTGGTAATGCTAAGTGACCAATAAACTTCTCCTGGTAATCTTTAAACGATTGTAAAAACTTCATTCTTTTGGAGGAGTATTTTCAGAAAATTCCTAAAAAACGATTTAAATTCCGAGATTTTCCGATAATTCCCAAGATTTTTCGAAAATGTAAAAATGCATGAGAAACAGATTTAAACATTTCCGAATCTTTAAGAAAACTGTCGGATATTTTCGATGATTTCCGTAGACGTAGGGATGGGATAAATTACCGGAAGCTAAAGTTACAAAAGTTGCAAACCTCGGTGTTTGTGTGCGAACCTCGCTACACTACGCTCGGTTAATTAACTCTTAGTATACGTACTGCATAGTTGATACCCTGAAGTCACTATACAGGCCCATATCCAAAAATTTTGAAAGAGCGGGGATGGAAGGAGCTCAAATTTTTTTGGGACCTCCTTTTGCATAGACATGACGTCATTTTATTAAAAAATGGGAAATAAAGAATTTTCACTGGACTGACAAATTAGACTTTATTTCAATAATTATTATTGAGATTCTTTTACAGGTAAATAAAGGAGCTTCTGAATATGCTTTGATAATCATTTTCGATCGCCATCTTATTTCTTAATTCATTACTTTTTTAATCGACTAAACTTTGCGGACCTTTACAGCGGTAAGGAGGGAGAGGGGTTGAGTGCGCACCATGCCCACCCCCTGGCATACGGGCCTGCTATACTGGGCATTACGGCCACGTTGATAATGGGATTTAACAATGAAACGCTGATAAAGGCCGAAACAGCTGAACATGACAGCAAGCAATCAACTCATTATTTTCTAAGCCAGTTTAAAGGGATAAAATCCCCTACTAACATGGCCATAATGCCTAATATAGCGGCTATACGTTAGCTAATAGCACGTAGCTAACTTGATATGAAAACAACCCAACCTCTTCAACAACTGGTTGACATGGATGACGTTTACCATTTATCACCGTTGGATTAGTGAATCTGAAAAAAAGTTATAGATTAGTTTACATGCACAGTTTTGCACGAAAAGCGACCAACACGGACCAGTTGCACGTATTAAATATCAAGGCTAGCATTTCTCCCAACAAAAAGGATCAAGCCAGTTGCACGTATTAAATATCAAGGCTAGCACTTCTTCCAACAAAAAGAATCAAGTCAGTTGCACGTATTAAATATCAAAGCTAGCACTTCTCCCAACAGAAAGGATCAAGCCAGTTGCACGTATTAAATATCAAAGCTAGCACTTCTTCCAACAAAAAGAATCAAGCCAGTTGCACTTATTAAATATCAAAGCTAGCACTTCTTCCAACAAAAAGAATCAAGTCAGTTGCACGTATTAAATATCAAAGCTAGCACTTCTCCCAACAAAAAGAATCAAGCTAGTTGCACGTATTAAATAT
>JAOTRI020090130.1:0-15828 GCA_028564885.2 Zoanthus sanctaehelenae
CTGAAGGTAGACTCGCCACCATTCCTTTTTGCTCCCGTTCGCACGTCTATTTCCTTTTCCCAGTTTCCCATAATGAACGCGTCTCCCGGCGAAGGAAGAGATTGTTTTGCAGTCTAGTACAACCCGGACTCCGTATGCGAGCTAATCAAATTTTAATCAGACTTGAGGTTTTTCTCTCCGTCGAGCGATTAAACATTAGCCTCTGGCTAGGAAGAATGGGCAACCACTTGCTTTGCAATTGACGTTATGTGAAATATTTATTTATTTTTATTTAATGTCAGTTGGTAGCTAAGTGGGAATTTTATTGCAGTAGAAATACACGGAAAATATTGATCCTTAATCATCATCATCATTGTCTATAGCCTAAGACAGCCGTAGGTGCACTCTCAGAGACAACAGAGTAATTTCTTTCATTCCTTACGATTCTGGGCTTTTCCTGGTCGCTTCAATAATGATCAGTCCTGTTCATTCTGCAATAGTTGTTAACCATACCTTTCTTGGTCTTCCTCTGCTACTTTTATTTGGTGTTCTGCCATGCATTATCATGTTTGCCAGGGGTAAAGTGTCTTGATGACTGGTGACGTAACCGAACCATGCCAGACACAACAGTGTCTCATGACTAGAATTAAACACTTTAATGCTCAGAGTATAAAATTAAGTATTTAGGAAAGTCGATATAAATGACTTTATGAAATTTGGAAAAATTCAAACAAGATGTTGTGAAGCCCTAAATTTGACAATTTTATCAAAACGTTCTCTAACTTGCTTTTGTTTGTTACATCTTCATTTAAAAGAGAATACTAATTAATCTAAATTTGGAGTTGAATATCAATTTTCACTGTAGACATCGTAAAGAGAGGAGACTTGCAGTGACCTGGAGAGTGTTGCTGTTGATACATCCATCCACGAATAAAAATAGATCTGTGTCAGTAACACAATAGTTACATTAGTAAACTCAGTAAATTTATCCTTTCTTGGTTGGCATGTTAAAGTAAGAATTCAAAGTATTTGGGCATTTAACCTAATGTAATAACCTTAAAGTTCATGAAAACTGCTTTAACAACAAACTAAAGAAACAGTGACAAAGGAAGGAAAGATTACAGCAACTCGCTTGTTGGTTCCAGAAACATATTTGTATTCTTTTGATGACATGCAGGTCCAGCAAATTGGGAATCTGGGCCCAGTTGTTCAAAGGCTGGTTAAGTTTAACCCTGGGTTAAGCAAAAATTCAAACTAGAATTTCGTCTTTAAGAAAAGGTAAACGATTATTTATGAATACTGTTTGGATTTTTCTACGAAAAGTCTTGTTAATCCCCAAATTACAAGCTGATATATCTCCTTGTAAGATTGGAAACAAGTTCATCATCATCATCATCATTTTATTTCGCCATTTTTCTTAATTTAAAAATACACAATTTTACATAGATTAATCAGTATGGCGAGGTGACCTCTGGAAACCACCAGGCTTATAACTGAGGCCACCTTGTATATCATGATATGTTAATAAAAACAGTGCTACAGAGCGGCTTACCCAATATATGGTAATGCATTAATTATTTCAATAAAAATTATAGTAGTTTGTTCAGTTTAAAGTTAGAAAAGCTCGACAGAGTAGTAATTTTAGTAGGAAGAGAGTTCCAAATTTTGAGGCCTTGATAAAGAATTGTGAATTTTTTGAAGTTTGTTTGGCAGGGATATATGTGATAATTGTTGGCTTTTCTGGTGCTGAAGTTATGAATTTGACTATTTGTATTAAACAAATTGGAAAACAATGGAGGCAACAGGCTGTTGTGATATGAATTCATAAATTTAGCTATTTGAAACGTGTTGATTTAAATAATATCTGAAATTTCTTTTTAGAACGTGCTCTATAGTCTGAATTGGTGATAGCTCGCACACAGCCCGTTTTTGTAAACAATAGATTCTATTTAAGTTGGTTACATATGTAGACGACCGTGTAGAGTTACAATCAGAAATATAAGAATAAATTAGCGAGTAATACAAAGTGAGTTTAGTTCTGGAAGATAGATAGAAACGGGACCTAAATAACATTCCAATTGATTTAGAAATTTGTTAACATAAATAGATGATGTGATTTTTCCACGTAAGGTGTTCGTCAATATATACTCCAAGAAATTTGGTGGCGTTGCTTTTAGTTAAAAGTTGACAACCAAGAGAGATAGAAAAGTTGTGGCTACTTTTTTTCTGCCAAGGTTTGAAAATAAGATAAGTCGTTTTCCTAACATTTACCGATAATTTGTTGCATCGCAGCCAAACTTCAATGTTTTTCAATTCATTATTCAATACAGCTTTTAAAGTATTTGGTTTAGAATGCGAGTAAAAAAATACTAGCATCATTAGCGAAAAGCAAAGATTTTACCAGTTCTGAAGCATTTGGGAGATCGTTAATGTAAAGGATGAAAAATGAAAGGGCAAAGAATGGAACCTTGCGGTACACCACATTTTATGGTCGGCATCGGGGAATAGGTTTGATTGAATTGAACAAACTGAAATCGACAAGAAAAGTAGCTTCTTATCCACTCTAGGGCTTTACCATGGATACCATAGCGTTCAAGCTTGGTAAATGGATATCATGATCCAGGGTATCAAACGCTTTAGAGAGATCCAGAAAAATATCAACAGTAATTTCATGTTGGTCAAATGCAGATGAGATTTTGTTAAGCAAATGGATTAGCTTGTGTGATGTCGAATGATTCTTACGAAATCCAAACTGACACAGATAAAATATTTCGTATATTTCAGCAAATTCGACTAAACGGTTGTACATGATTTTTTCAAAGAATTTTGAGAAATTTGATAGCAAAGAGATTGGCCAATAGTTTACAAAAAGACAAGGATCCTCTGTTTTGTAAATGGGGATTACTTTACCAATTTTTTCGGTTAACAATTTAACCGGCCTGGGTTAGTGCTAACCGGCTTTTAATCAACTGGGCCCTGGACACTAGCTACATCTTACACTCTAAATTGAGTTCTACTTGCTTCTAAGCTAAATCCTTTCGAGCCTAGTGGCCCATGGAGCCGGCGCCTATCTCCGGTTTCTGTAGTGTTGAGCGGATGAGAGACTTTGACTCCCCCTGGACAGGACACTAATCCATCGCAGGTTAGCTCCCAGCAGATGCTGGTACTCATTTACTTACCCAGGGAGGATGTAAGGCAGAGTTGCCTTAGGAGGAAAAAAAGACCACACAAACATTCATAGTCGAATCTCGGCAAAGTGCTGCATGGGATCGAACTGGGAGACTTGTTGTTTGAAAGCAGAGATCTTACTAGCTGGGTCAACCACGTCCCCCGAGCTTACTCTGCAACAGTCAATGTAGCTATAATACTCCGAAATTGTTGAAATGTTGTAGTGCAGAAATTTTTTTTATCAAGAACACAGATGCAATCAGAACTTGTATATCTTCAAATACCCGACAGATTTCTTGTTATTGTGTTTTGATATCGAAAATTGTATCAGGCAAACTGATTATTCATTCTTTTATAGCGATGGGCTTAAGCTTGCCAAAAGTTTCTAAGCTAAGCGTTGCACCTAATCCATGGAAATGTATAGAGTTCAACGAACCGCTTATATATTAAATATTATGAACTGATCTCGGATATCCAGCCGGGCTCGAAGGAAGAGCTTTTGACTTGCATGTGAACGGACCCAATTCATGCCTCATGGGCAAGGCTTTTTCTGACTTTTTAATATTAATATTTTTATCTTTTTTTATACTTAAAATTGATATTTTTTGTCTTTGCTCTACAATTTGTTATTAAATTAGTTGGTAAAAAGCTATTCATTTGAACATTAGGCTTTTCAGCAGTCACTACATGTCCGAGGCACTAAATACCAGTGGCAATGAAGTTATATACAACTTACATCTGTGTATATTGTTGGAAGTGGTGCTTCTCGCGCACTCTCGGCATCACTCGGAGCTCTCGAATATTTAACAACAAAAAGAGGCTAAAACAGTATGAAACAAGACTGAAGTCATTTACATCAACAGCAATTAGGAATTCGAAGCTTCAACTGTAATAGTAACATGGGGTACACAAATAGGCTGTCGTTTTGAAAATTTTAAAATCAGACTACTGAAAGAAGAGTTTGTTCTATATCATTCGCCAAAGGCAAGAATTTCGAGTAAGGACGTACTCCTCTAAAGGTCTCGTTAAAACGGAGTTGTATTGTATGGTTGGGGTAAGTTTTATTGTGTATTGTGTTTTTTTTGTGTTTTTATCCAATCAAAAAAGACTTTCTTAACTACTACGTACCGACCCAGAATTTCATTTGCTACATCTAGCCCATAATTATTTCTCGACAATTGTAGCTACTACAGTCGCTATGGTTTTTACTCTTGTCCCTTGACTATAGCGCCAACAGCGACGGAAGCGAAATATTTTTTTGTCTGAGGGGTAGCGAACACCGCACCCGGGGCGCTAAAGAGAATGGGCGTAGAAACGCGCTCTTTGGCTCTGTGCAACGTGTGATGCAAGGAGGCCTGGGGAGAGCAGGCTTCTGATTATAGAAAATTTCAAAATGGCAGCAGTAAACAAGAATCGAACGTCATCAAGAATTTAAGCTGTATCTTCTAGGCTTTCAAAGATGTTTTTCCTTTTCACTTCATAACAGGCATCTTTACACTAGGACATGATTTTGTGACAGTTATTGTGATTTACTATTATTATGGCAATTACTTCATAACAGGAATCTTTACACTAGGACATGATTTTGTGACAGTTATTGTGATTTACTATTATTATGGCAATTAACTACTACGAAATCAATGGAACTTCTCGGAAAGTAATAGTTGCTGTTTATAATCACGCGCTGTTAAAAATTTTAAAATTTCAACATTCTGAAAGGCAGCTAAAAACTCAATTTTCAAATAGAAAATTAAACCGAAATTTAATTCTCTATGACATGCCCAAGTTTCATTTTGTTCGTTTTTGTTCTTTTTGAATTATGTATCATAATTCGACACAGTCTCTGATATGGTGATGTGGGCACTAGTCCAACATGCATTGCATGCTCCGATTTCTGAAACTTCCTTAAAGTATCCTGGATTTGACAAATTCAAATACTAATTCATTTTTTTCATGAGTAAAGCTTTGAGATGATTACAAAATACTTTTCATTTGACCAATAAAATATCATCAACATAGAACAAAAATACTTTGATTTAGTGCATGTGACAATATACTATATATTATTCATTATCAGGGCAGATACTGGTTGTGCAGGGATACGAAAGGTCCGCTCTTACTTAATGTATGATGCAGGAATTAGGCCTGGGTACAAGAACGCGCTGATTCTTCGCACGGCTTAATTCAAAAATTGAAGTCGACTCTAAGTAAGGTAACAAGGTACTATTCATTGGTTTTAGGGTATTGTACACTAATCACCTACATGCAAATCGGTTAAAGTTGCTTTCAAAAATTTGTGTGTCACATACGATTTCCGTAAAAATACTTTACTAACTCTTCATTCGCAGATCATTGTAAAGCTCCTTGTAAGTCCCGATATTACGAAAATATATGTAAGAAAGTAAGAAATAATCTACAGTTTAAACAATCTTCAGTGTGATATAAAGTGATATAAGCAAGTTATAGAATTTTAAATTTTTGTTTGAATGTGGAGCTGTTTCGCCGCCCATTCTTTTAGGCGGCCTGGTGCATCCGATACTTCGAGGCACCATTTTTTTTAAACTTAAGAGCCGGGTTCTGGGTTGGCTTTTGTACACTAAGCTTTAGTTTCCCCACTAGAATGCTCTACCTAAATCTTCCAATTTTCCCGCTAAAATACAAAATTCATAGCGTACGCCATGACTATTTCCTGCGGTCGCGAAGGAAACCTGAAACCAAGTTCCTATGATTGCCTGAATGGCTTAATTTATTATCAAGCTTACGTCAGTGTTGTTCTCCCTGGTGACATAAGCATCCTGTGGTCGCGAAGGAAACCTGAAACCAAGTTCCTATGATTGCCTGAATGGCTTAATTCATTATCAAGCTTACGTCAGTGTTGTTCTCCCTGGTGACATAAGCATCCTGTGGTCGCGAAGGAAACCTGAAGCCAAGTTCCTATGATTGCCTGAATGGCTTAATTTATCATCAAGCTTACGTCAGTGTTGTTCTCTCTGGCGACATAAGCGATATAAGCGACATAACCATAAAGATAATTACAAGAAAAACAGAAGATTTCGATAATCTCGTGTTTGTACTTATGGTTATGTAGCGACTTTCCTCGTTACGACATAAGACTCGTTATGCTTAGGCTTAATCTTATTTCGTAGTGAGGACCACGATTAACCGGGAAGTATCAAGGCTAGAAAGCCGGAGTACGAAGAAAGCAAAGCCAAGCAAAACTAAATCAAAGGTGTCATGTGATACGCTTGTGGAGTATGTAAAATATTGTGTCAGAGAGATGTTTTATCTTGACTGTTGTTCATTGATTAATATACTATACAAGTGATCAACCACATATGCTCGTTTGCCGACGAAGTCATGTACCGAGCACCAAAATATCACTTGGCATATTGAATGTCTTTCATTAGTAGCCGAATAAGGGCAATCGCGACGACTATTAAACGAATACATGAATGCACCTGCCGAACTTGAGACGATCGGAAATCGATTACAAACTTTCTATTGTTTACGCCTGACATCGTGATTCCTCAACTGTTCCGATAGCTCTGCACGAGCTAAAAACGGTTTGAACAAGCCATTTCGCCATGGAAGACATCAGTGAGCTTGCGGTTAGCTAGCTTTTAGAGAAATATGATGTAACAACATTTTAAACGTTAGAAATAATGCACGTGCAAATTCGAGGAATTTAAGATAGAAGATGCAAGGTTTAGTTTCAAATTTAAAAATTAGTACTTTTCTTCTTTCACCTAAGTAAAGCTGCCATGTTTTTTTCTTCAGTACATAAGTATTACTGACATTTGTTTTAATTTGTGTTAAGAAACAAATTTGGCACTCAGTTTATCTTGTATGCGAACAAAATAAAGATGATTCTGTTTCCATATTTTGGTTTATGTGTTTTTCATAATCGATTTTCGAAAGCAATGACTCTTAGCTTCCGTCATGCGCATAGCCTTGACACTCCCTCTTTAATTCTGGAGAAGTGAAGAAATTTCACAGATGAGAGAAACTTCAACTTCAACTTCAACTGAGAGAAACAGCCGGGAAAATGTGACTATATAAAATGCTCGAATAATGCTAAATGCTCAATCTCGGATAAGGAAGTTAAACCGTAGGTCCAGTCTCAAGATTACTCTGTCGAGGGACTTAAAAGAACCCACACACTTCTCGCAAAGAGCAGGGTTGTGATCCTGGTGTTGTGGTCTGTTTCTTCCATTGAGGGCACTTCTTATCGGCTGCCAAGTTGCGCCTTAACATGTGAGCCACTCTAGTGGACTTTCTAAGACCCTCAACTTTCTGATCTCAAATGTATATGTTTGTAAACAGGTTCTGAAAAGCCCTGAGGGAAGAACTTGCATATATGTATTGTATTTTAAGTTTGTTTGCATTATTAAACTTAATGCTGTGAATTTTGATCCATACCCAATGTTTCACGCCTCAAAATTGAAACATTTCACGGTTGCATTTTTGTGACTAATTGAAAAATTTTAGTCACAAAACTTTTAAAAAGTTGAAAAGTGGTGGTAAGATAGCAACTTCTGGTGCAAAATTTTTGTTTAATTTATTAACTATCGGAAATGGCGATTGGTTGCAACATTGCCAATTCTGTTAAAGTTTAAGTCCCAAATGGAAAAATCTAGTTGCAAATGGGACTGTATAGGTCTCGAGTACTAGCCCTATGTTTATTTTTATTAAGTCTGTAGCAAATGAGCACACATAGTTTGCAATGACTGCACATCAAAGCATTCAAAATCCAGGCCTGCAGAAGTCAGAAATTTGTGGAAACCAGTTTTCGGTTTAATGCACCATATTGCTGGAAAACTGTCTGAAATCACTCTTTGGTTTTTTAAATTCTGATCAAGAGGGCTGTTTCTTTTTTGAAAAAGGAGACTAGATATTGATATCTTGGTATATCTAATTAGCTATCTGAACTCCAAGTGCCCTCTTTTTGATTAAACTTATGTGTTAACACATATCACCATCGGAAACCATTTTTCAGTTAGAAAAAAACTGTCATTCTGCTAGCAAGGCGGACGTGGTTAGCGCAGTTGGTAAGATCTCTGCATTCCAACCACAAGGTCCCGAGTTCAATCCCCAGCACTTAGTCGAAGTTCAAATATTTGTGTGATCATCTTTTCTGTCTTAGAAGTCAATTCAGCTTTCCATCCTCCCGGGGTAAGTAAATGAGTACCAGCATCTGCTGGGAGCTAACCTGCAATGGATTAGTGTCCCGTCCAGGGGGAATCAAAGACTCTCATCCGCTTAACAGTACAGAAACCGGAGAGAAGTGCCGGCCCCATGGGCTACTAGGCTCGTATAAGGATTTAGCAAGCATTTTGCTAGCATGAAACTGACACAATACCAGACACAATCATTTCCGTGAAATATTACATCCTGGCCCAAAAATCTTTGATTCCAAGAACTTTGGCTGGCTGCTTTATCTCTACTTTTTAAAAATGATGGAAACAAACAACTCATTACGCAAATTTGAAACTCGTATTGAAATGTTTACATCACACAATCAAACATCCATTTTTTATGACAGGATTCAACATCAACAGTAGCCAACTAGGCATAGACTAGCAGAAACTCAATTTTGGCTCCAGATTTTCAATTTCTACTGGCCACTTTGGCCACAAAATTATATTGACTGAACTAGGTTTTGTCTTTCACAAGCCAGACAAAAATTCAGATTTTCAATGTTTGGCAATTAGTGCCCAAGTTGACTCCTAACGATTATTGTTTCAAATGTACAGGAAGCGTGACCGACATCCCCAGAAAAATTGTTACCGAATATTCTGCTTAAAAACATCGATAATTTACGAGATCTCTATTTTGATAGCCAGCACTGACCTATAATCTCCCTCGTTTACGCTGATATAGGTTTCGAGATGCCTGCAAACGAAAGAAAAATGTTATCTTACTAAATATCTTCAACTGACTACTCTTGCAATACGAGCAACATTGGAATTGAACAACACTTTCAGGATAACGCACCATTTTGCCTTCTCCAAATCACCAGCTTCGCGATATAACTTTGCAAAAGCAAATCCTTTGAAATTCTTCTATAAGTAAAGAAGAAAGAGAGCTGAAAGTCAGTAAAAGTTTACAAAGAAGATTTTCACAATTCGATCGACTTAAAAATTTAAAAAGTGCATTGTGAGCTCGCTTAGACATACCTCTGTCGCATTGCTAACGTTTTTCTCGAATTTCGCCACGTACTTATCGACTTCGTCTCTCGTCCACACCATTTCGCAACTGATAATAATGAAATTCAATTTTTTCTGATCAGAAGTTTACAAGTTCTTGGAAATTTTACTACCATTTCTATGAAATTTTTAATCACGCTGCATCCACAAGCGCATATATTGTGAAAGGTAGCCGCTGATTTTTATGTGCGTAGGCTTATCACGGTAGGAATGGCATTACAAGCACAGGCAGACCACCCTATGTGTTGGGAATCTGGTCAATAAAACGAGCTCGATAAAACGTCTTGTAGTTGGGCTACGGTTTACGTTTATGCTTTCGTAACTTCATCAACATCACTTTCGTTTCTTATCTCGAAACAGCCCGAAGAAATGCGAACGAAAACCGATGAATAAAACTAGGCAAGAATGGCTTTTACTTCCTGTAGCATACTTGCCAACCTTGTAGTTGTAATAGAAAAACGAAGGGTTGCAAGGGAATTCCGGAGGCATGCTCCACAGGGAAAATTTTGAAAATATCACTAAAACTGCACATGAAAAAAATAGATTGAACTACTTATTAATTGGAATTAAGCACCTGTTTCCTGTTAATTTGCTTAAAGTTTCAATGATTAACAATTTTTCCAAGAGCGCGAGTTGGCTATAATCATCTCATATCTAACAAGCGCGAATGGAATAATTGTTTTATTAAATTTCACGAGTTTTCCGAACTTTTCGATACATGAAAATAGCAAAAAACTTTTAATAAATTGAGAAACAAGATTTTTTTTGTTAGTTTATATATATGGTCATTCGGTCTATGAGCTGATAACCGAGATTGAGTGAACTAATCAGAATGCTAGAAACGCAATATTCGAGGTTGAAAATTTTTAATAATTCAAAGATATGCAGACGTGACCTGCAGCGTGGAGCATAGCATCAGCGCCCGCGTCGATTTTATTTTCGTGCCGCACGGAAATTTTTTTTGTTTTATTGAGGCTGAGATTTCAGCGAAATTTATAGCAGTGATACGATATACACATTTTTTAACACCATAAACACTTTTTATATTTTAAATTGTGCGTTCAAAGAATAACTAAAACAGAGAATGTCTAAAAACTATAGAAATTGGAGCAGCGGAGCAGCTTCAGAATACCCGTCCACTATTGTTCTTGATCTTACTGCGCATAAGATTCCATATGATGGTGTTGGTCATTTAACAGAAAATCGCAGATTCTCAATTTAAGAAATAGAAACAATTTAGTAATGAAAATGTAAATTCTACACCGTAAAAAAGAGAGAATACTTACTGACTTTTCGGACATTAGTCCTTCGTCCGAAACGTCAGTAAGTATTCTCTTTTTTACGGTGTAGAATTACATTTTCATTACTAAATTGTTTCTTTAGAAACACCGACGCAGCACAAACTAGTTTACCGCAAGTTATTTTTCTATTTAAGAAAAAGAATACATCAGAATTCTTAAAATTAGAATTCTAACATGGAGCCGGAGAATATGACTTCTTACGGGCCCTCAAACGTATAAACGAGACACACAAGGAGACAACAATTGAGGTAAACAAGCTGTAGTTTTGACTTTTGCTCAAAATTGTTCAAAGAATATCAAGTTCGAAACCGATATACTGACTTTGAGCTTGGGTTGCCTGTGGTATCTAGGTTTGTTTATAGTCACGCAATTTCTTGAGAATATTTTTTGTCACACCCATATCCCTCCTTTTTAGCTCGTGGATAGCTATCGGGATTGTTGGGGAATCACTATATGTCAGGCGTTTAAGTTTACCACAGGATATATACCTTTGATTCTAAAAATAGGTCAGTGTGCATAGCTAGCTGGCGGTCTCGTGCGAAAGCGGAAATACTCGGTTTTTACGATCGTCCGACTTTTTCCCCTTTCGCACAAGAAAAATAGATGTCAAATCGGTGGCGCTTCATGTAAGCATACACGAAGTTCTACAAAACGAGTAAAACGCAGGAAAGGAAATACATGCAAAACTGAACATCCATGGACGAAGTCGTTTCCAGACAAGATCTCAGGGTTTGTGAACATTACTATATGTAAACTAAAATAATTTTCAGAAAATGTAAAAAAATGATGATTGTTGCTGCTTGTGTGTGAAACTTATCAAAACTCAGGAGAGTTAAAAATATTTCTTATTGCATATCGAATTCGAAGGGATGTGAAACTCTTTTTAATAATTATATGTACGTTTTGAAATATAACAATTAAAAGAGAGTGTTAAGTTATGTATCAAATACGAGAGACAGTGTTTCATCACACTTCCAAACTCCGAGATGAGAGTTGAAAATACGACGCGCAGCGGAATATTTTTTAACGAAATTCGAGGTTTTTGGAAATGTGATGAAACACTGTCTCTAGTGTTTTATTTTTCTTCTCAAACGAAACTAAAACTGAGGAATAAAAGAACAAATAAAAATATATGCTAATTAAGATCACATTTCCAAACCATGATCACGGTAATGATTCTTTTATTTTAACTTGATTAATTATTAATGAGTTTGAGAAAACGTAACTGCCGTAAGAAACAATAATTATTGCAGACTTCTGACTGTATATATAGTTGTCTAATTTATTATGTTACCTGTATGTTCACTCAATCCGGTAAAATTGCCATATTAAATAGGCATTCTATTATTTACTGTAATCATATAAACTAACCCTTACCCATAACTTCTATAGTGTAATAATTTATGCTTGAAGAAATTCCATGATTTCATAAATAAGTAGGCCCCAATTTACAGACTGAATTAAATAATTATGCCCTTGATCTTTAGCAATTTTGTAAATGTTATAGAGCAAAAACTGTATGTGTCTAGTTAATTAGCAAATATTAGTGAAAGTGAAACTACTTGTTAAACATATATTGCTAGTTTCTCAGAAGAAATTTTTAAAGCTACCCGCCTCAATTAGCATCTGGCTATTTTGCAGGCATAGCTTTTTCATGTAAGTGTTGTTGTTGTTGGTGGTGGTGGTGGTAGCTAGTGTACATGAATGAAATGATGAACATCAAAGCATGTTTATTAGCTATGGTAATAAGTAATTTTTGCCAAGGGTTAATTGCTCTTAATTTTTTAACTGCCACCGTCTCAGTTTGTGTTTAAATTCTTCTTGTTTCTGTGAGTGATTTAATTAACAAATAAAGAAGCCTAAGCCATGTTTTAGACTGTGATAAAACACAACGGCTATTTGAGAACACGAGGGAAATGTAAAAAACACGAGCCGTAGGCGAGATATAGATAGGACGAGATATAGATAGGACCCTACGCGCGCTCTGAAAAACAATAAAACACGCTTTTTCTATGTTTTATACTCTGATAAAACATAGATTTTCGACCAATCAGAGTGCGTGTAGGGTCCTACCTATATTATAAAACAAATTATAAGAAACAAAAAGGCATATTATTGATCAACAATTATGTCATTCACTGTAAGCCACTGGCACACTTCTAGTATTTGAACTTGAGGGCTCAGCAAATCCTCAACCAGTCCAAGGTGAGGTAGATTTTGAGGTCGGGTGAGTAATGTTCTATAGTCCCTTGCACCATGGTGAAGTGCTCTGAAAACCTTCACAAATGCTCAGGTAATCTGAAAGTTGTTCTGGGCCAGCAAGGATTCAAGTTTTTGTTGAGCCCTGAATATGTTTTTCCATTTTGTAGGCTTTTGAAGATAAGTATGTGGAGGAAGCAAGCAGAGGCAAGGTGTCACCCAGCACACAGTTTAACTATGCATGGTGTTTAATAAGAACTGCAAACAAAATTGAAATTCAAAAAGGAGTTAGCTTACTGCAAGGTAGGAGCAGTATAAGGTAAAGGGGGGGAGAGCTTGCTAGTCGCTTATTGTTATAACCAGAGGCTGGATTGCCAAGCACATTGCTTAACATGGCCAAACTAAGGGAACTGTGCTAGCGCTGCTGTCGTGTTGGCCCCAGAACACAGTCTGTGAATAGCCTCAGATCATACGCTGTCCACAGCCAGATTTAATCAGCTGGGATCAATTTCGCTGAGGGAGAAAAACTGGAAATCCAAAAAAAAAACCTCAGGGTCAGATTGAGATCAACAAATCTCAGCCCACATGTAGAGCCAAGGAGTATATCCTGGGTCATAGAGGTGGGAGGAGCAAGTGATGATCACTATGGCAACCTGCCTTTTGATAGGAACATTGATTAAATTGTTGTGAAGTTGAATGGAAAATTGTTAGTTTGTTTAGTCTTAGCTAGGGGATAAGTAGTGTGATAATCTTTAACTAGTTGGAGTTAAAAGTCGTATTTGTGACACCAGCAAATTGAGAAAAAGACAAGGAGAGTCTGTTTTATATTTTTACTAAGTATTCAATATTAGTATAGACTTAGGGAAATAAAGCAACCTTTCTCTTTCCACATGTGCAAGAGATACAGAAGGTTAATTACCAAGTATTCAATATCACTGGACTTAAAAAGTGGGAGATTGTATCAGAGCGTGAGACAAAACAAAAAAATGTACAGTTAGTGGCCCACCAAAAAAGAAAGAGCTGGCATCTATATAATATGCATTGATTATAATTTTTTCTGCTGTAAAATTTCTTTAAAATACACACAACTGGTGTAAGCTTGATCTTGACTTTGTATCTCTCTTTGCACGAGCAGCTCTTTGCCACAGTGGAACTGATCAAAGAGATTATCTGTACTTTTTAGCAGAAGGAAATTATAAACTTGGGGTAAGTATTAATAGTAAAAAAGTATTTAACTTAAATTTGGTATAACACTTGCTGAGTACAATAGAGCTAGTATTGAGTGAAATTGAGACACCTTGAAAACTATTATTATGACTTTTATTGGAAGTAAAATGCTCTCAATTGAAGTTTAATCACAGGAAGCCAAAGCTCACATCCCAAGGCAATTTTCTATAGAATATATGTTACTCGATATTGCTAATTTCTAACTTTGATTTTTTGCAAAATGAAATACTTTGAAACCTACTCAGTGTGTTGTTGAAGCCTTCTTTTAATCTCTGGTTGAGTTTCAACTGATTTGGTTGGGTTTTGACTGCTTTCCCCTTGCACTGCATAAGAGAACTCTCTACACATTATAAGAGTAAAGGAAGAATGCAGGACCCGACAAATGCCATATGAACTGCTTCAGTCGATGCGAAATAACTTCCAGGAAATTTGTTGCAGTCCAAAAGTTTTTTCGCACAGGATTAGGCGAATAATTAGGCTGTACTATTATGCCAAGCGAATCGACAAAAGCGCTTCCCAGAATGAGACAGCTGAGTTGTTCCTTGAAAACTATGCCTCTTTCGAAGCAAAAAATAGGCTCAACAAACAAAAGTGGTCACAAAAAACCATTAAAACTCCAAGAAAGCCTAGGTTCCAGGGGTGATCTAGTAGTACTCTTGCTTGATCCGAGACGTGGCTTGCAGTACTTACATTCAGATAACTCTCAATGATTTTGTCAAACAATTATAATAATTGCAGTACAAAATCTGTCAAAATAAGAGCTATATGTATAGAAGTTATACATCTTGAACTGAGGAAAGGTTGATTGCTTTTCCCAACCTCTGAGTGTACTTCATGACATCATTAGTTTGATTCCAATATTCATGGTTCAGCTAAAAAGATTTTATGAAGCTTTTGACATGGGTCAAGCATGCTATTTAGCTTGCAAGTGGGCAAAATGGCACGGCCTTTTGTTTTTGAAACATAACATGGCTCTTTGTTTGAATAGCACGCTTCTTTGTCTTCATCAAACAAAAGAAAATTTTTAATGAGATGTGCATCCTGGCACGGCCGTACAGTGTCATCAGTCACCTTTAGGCTGCAATCTCGGACAAAATGTTTTGGACACCCTAATTGAAAATTATTCCCTGCACCCCCATCCAATGTTGCGTTATTCAGTTTTTATTGTTTCAGACTTGTCTTTAAGGTTTGGGAAAAAAACATATTGCCAATTAGGCACACCTATGTGTGACATGTATTCCAAAACTGCCCCAAATTCTCTCTCTCTCTGTTTATTCTATTTTTATAACTATAAGTAATTGAATGTTTTATTGGGTCATATTGAAATTTAGGAATATGATATTGCATTAAAATATGTACTGAGGGTGCTTCAAATTGAGCCTGGAAACAGACAAGCACGGGCCTTAAAAGAAAGGATTGAAAAACAGAAACAAAAAGGTGAGTGAAAATAATTAGCTTTGAAAGCTTAAGAGATGAATGGGTTATCAGTCACTAGCCTGTGAGGCTGCAGGCCATATGAGCTACTCAAACTCGCAGTCCACAAAGCTGAGAGATGTAACTGTTTTAGTATAAATCTAATAATCTGTCAAAACGTGATTTTTCTTACCATTTACAAGGCTAAAAATAACGGCCGGTCATCGGACAATGTTCGGCCAAAATTGCAACTTGACTGGTCAAATCTTTTGATCGGCGGTCATTGTGACCGGTCATTTTTTAGGGACAATTTAAGTCTTTTTACAAAGACAGAA
>JAOTRI020090141.1:0-15828 GCA_028564885.2 Zoanthus sanctaehelenae
TTTTTTTCAGAAATTGAACCTAGAAGTAACCTACTTTTGAACTAGCGAAAAAAAATTTTCCTTCATATGCACTTTAACCATTTAACCCTGGGTTAGTGTTAATCGGCTTTTGAACAATTGGGCCCCGGCTATTGAAGAACGAAGAAAATGTTCTATTTTAATTAATGTATGACTAATGTTAAAATATCTAAACATTTCGGCTACAAAAACTTAATTTTAAAAGTGCAAAGAATGTTGCCATATTAAAAACAACTTTGCCAGAAAATGATAAAATAGCTATTTATTTGCACGCTCATGACAGAAAATGATTATTTTTTAAACAATAAACCAGTTCGTTCAAAAACAAATTAAAAAACAACCACTTAATTTTATCTTCTGAGCTGGAAATAAAACAGTTTTAGTGAGAAACAGTAAATTTTGAAGGTCCACAAGCATTTACAAACTACTTGCCTCTCCTGCAACTTCCTTGAACTTTCCTTGTTTGGAAATTTCTCTTTCAAACGCGGGGTGTCCATTTCTGTTTGCAAGGGCTGCGATATTCTCACTATCCGTCTTTTTTTTATGACTCCGACCAAAGCGGCTTAAAAACTTTCCACTTTTTCTCTTGGGCTTTTCATGTTTAGGTTCGTGACTTTCCCGGACCGTCTTCCGTGGTTTTTGCTTTTTCTTCATTTTGCTACCTTCAATGTCACTTTCTCCAGAAAGCACGTTCAATTCTTTCTGTTTTCTGCGTGGAGGAAGATTTCGTGTTTTTTTACCTGATTTGAGCCGTTTCTCGTCCAGAAGTTCAACACTTGAAGCTGAAGACGTTCTTAATCGGCCAGCGGGCTCCCCCATGCTTAGTTGCATAGCAAGCTTTGTCTTTTTCTTCTGACCAGCGGTTGCCGGCGATTTAGCATGCGTACTGATGATCTTATAGCGTGATCCTACATGTTTTAAAAGAAAAAGTATTAAAATGTGAAATGTCGGAACCCTTTGATATGTTCACACAAAACTGAAAAACGTTTAGTCCGATAAATGTTTGGTGGATGTTGCATGAGTAAAATGTCGGGACCATTTGAGGTATCCGTTTCACCATTCAGAAAAACTAGCCAACGTTGTTTTGCCCGACGTTTGTTGTGACCGTTGGATCCCTTCATCTGACCTGCAAGACAATAAACTGACAAATGTTTGATTCGACAAATGTTTTTTGAATATTGGGTGAAGTTGGGACCGTTTGAAAGGAGCTTGAGTGTCTTCCGTAGTTTTAATTTTTTTTTTATCGAGCAGTTCCGCTCGTTTGTTACGTTGATATCGCAGTTTTCCATTTTGTTACGATTGAGAGCGACTAAGAAATCTGTATAGTTCTGCGTAACTATAGTAGCTCTAGCTTGGAGCAGCGACTGAGCAATCCAATCAAAATTAAAGAATCTTAATGGATTCGTTTTCTGTGTAGTGGGGCTGAAATATAGATTGTGCGGATACATTGGAAGATATAGCTACCCAACAAAAATAAAAATTTGTAACCTGTTGGTGCAAATTGTGGGCGAGATATTATTACAAGTACAACTATGCTGTAATGACTTCTTATACAAATTCTTCTAAAACCGGCTTGGTTCATAAAGTTAGGAGACCATCCATTTTTATTTGGATTTATATCGGGTCATCAGGATGTAACCGTGGCTATGTATCAATACAATACATAGTAGTAATGCAATGGTTTTGAGTGGGATACCGTGGAATATGACACGCGTCACTGGTATTTTCCGTATACACACGAGCTTTTTAGCTAATTTATCCCATGCCTTAAAAAATATAACTACTAACCATTTTATCCCCCACATGGAAAACAAAGAACAAAAACTGCAGTTTGTGCTGACGTTTTAAACTCTGGTGAACACTGATGAATCTAAATTGAAATCATTGTAAACATTTATGGAGACTCATTTCGCCTTTTTCGGAAACGTACACACACAGTTGTAGCGCTATTTAGATAGACGCTGGCAAGTAATGGCGGGAAAGCCGGGTGAAATACTACCCGTTGGATACCGCAGAATATGCAACAGTTTTCTAGGCCTCTGATTGGCTGTATATTTTAAGGCATAGGATAAACTACAATACAATAAATACTTAATAATAACTCCCCATAGGGGCTTTCAGTGTCATGTTAAAAGCCTCCTTCTTCCCCAATTAAGAATCCCAACTACTAATAGAAGGCAAACCAGTTGGCTATTAACAAAGCGCGGTAAATTTGTCCCTGGGATCACCGAGGACAAATTCATTCAGTGGTCAGAGTTGGGAATCGAACCCAAGTCTTCCGCATTCAAAGCCTCAACTCTGACCACTCCGCCATGATTGATTGACAGTAACATGCTAAATAATTTCGATATGGAGTCAGTTGTTCTTTCTCAATATTGCAACCAAATTACTGATTCCACACATTTTTGTGACGTCTCTTTGTTTAATAGAAAAATATTAATTCTGTTCATAATCTCACCTTTTCCAGCATGTACCTCGGTTGGGCTGCCAATACTAAAATCCGCATTTATCGGATCGTCCGTGTCATACAGGTGATAAACTTCCCGAACGCGCTTGTATGAAATGCTCTTGTAGCGGCTGTTGGGGTTGATAGTGTAAGCAGCGTAGTTTTTGTGTAGATTTCCGGAGTCAGTGTTTGATAACAGTTTGTAAATACTTTCTCGTTCAGACAAAATTTGCAAAGGTGGTTTGTCCAATGAGAATGAACGAATCATCCACGCCGCATCCAGGGCGCTTAGAACACCTCGGGCGCAACCTGAACCCGTCGGCCAAAACGGCTGAAAATGAGACACCAAAATAGTTAGTACAATCCTTACTGAAAGCAGTAACAACAGCCTGGGTGGTTCTAGTTGAAAGTGCAGTTTGCAGCTGATATCAGGATAGGAAACAAAATTACCAACAGAACTAACAACGATACTTAACCCTTTCACTCCCAATCAGTTATCAACACCCAACTTCTCCTTACATAACACATATAAAATGTAACATTTGGTAATGAGAAATTAAAAATTGATCAAACAAAGCAAATCACAGAGGATTAAGAGTAAAATTCCCCCAAACTTCCTCAATAAAAAGTATGGGATCAAGTTGGGAGAATTTAGCAATCCAGCTGAGAAAAAGGGTTAAATTATAATTCTCAACGCTAATAAACAATTTCTCAAATTAAACAAAAGAAACAATAACTGACCGTGGTGACCTACATAAAATACACGATTCTGATTGGCTAACGAGCATGGAATCTTTTCTTAATTCATGCAATTACGCGATTAATAAAGTGCATGGATCAATCCCAGAGGTCTTTGCGGCGTGTGCACATTTTCTACAAGACTTGGCTTTAATTGTGTTACTATCATATACTTACTACCTCGATAATCCAGTGCAAGGTGATTTTCTTTGTAAAGAATCAAGTATTTTATGTAGATATGATATTAAAAGGAAATACGACCTTTGTTCTCGAGGAATAGAGTACTAAAGTGATGACGTCACAAAATGTTTATTTTTGAAATCACTAATTCTGTAGTTACATTTAGAAAGAACAATATAAAAAATGCCTCCATGCCCAAATTTAGCTTTTCACCACCAATCAGTGATGAGATATTGCCACAGTTATTCTCTGATAACCCCATACAAATCCTTGTTAAAATTGCTTGGTTCCTAACGTAAGAAGGATATGAATGGAGTCATTAGTGCATAACTATGGTAATATCTCGCCGGCAGTTTGCACGAAGATGCTGATTTTTTGCAAGGATACATTCTTAGTCTTCACTTCTCGGATGATCTTAAAAAATTCCACAACTGAGTTTACAAATTTTTATTTTTGTGACGTCACACTTTACCACTCTATTAATGAAAAATACAGTTTTGTATTTGGTGAAATTGAGATAATATATCACTCGTGCATCGCACTCATGGTATTAATTCACTTTCATCAAATACGCGCGGTATTTTTCAGTAATTGCTCTCGAACTGTGGTATTTCCTATATACAAATAGCACATACTTTAACGATTTTAAGTTTTTGTATATCGATTGAGAACTATAAGATATACTAGACACTCGAGACACTTCATCACATTAAAGGCGTGTTCACACTAGAGACGCAAATGGAAGCGCAAGGACATTCACACTAGCGACGCAAGAGATGCAAGCTACACAGTCGTCTGTGTCTGCGTTTGCGTCATCCCCATTCACACTTGGAAATTTGTGATGCAAGAGCAAACGCAAGCACAAGGTGTGGGCAAGAAAAAAGAAAATTTCATTTTTCTAGCGTCTGCGTCTGCGTCAAGTTACATTCACACTTGTTTTTATTGCTCCTGCGTCTGCGCTTGTGTCGCTAGTGTGAACACGGCTTAATTGATTAATTTTCAAACATCTCGAATTTCCTTAAAAATACTCCGCTACGCGTGGCATTTTCATCTCCTTACTCAGTGCTTGCAAATTTGATGAATGACCGTCTCTTGTGTTTGATATATTACAAAACATTAACACCGAACCAATAGCGGCAACTAATGAGTAATGTTCAGAGATCTTACAAACTGCGACAACAGCAGCGCTATGACGATTTTATTTCTATCGTTCTTGATAATAACAATAGTTCCATGTGTATATAATGAAATGAGAGGCAACATATAGATAGAAGCTTGATGTACCTCTAACAGGCTGTCTCCCACCAAACAAACCAGCAACTTGTTGCCTTTTCGTTCAATAATACGGGCTGCATTCTCGGCTTTTTTGATAGAAGTGAAATCAAACACAGCCACGTCTTTAATTCCGGTCGATGTCACCTTGTACTCAAGATTTTCGTGGTTCAGTTTTCCTTTCGTTGCATATTCTACCACGTCTTTGACAAAAACTTCAAGATTTTCTCTGTTTAAGTTGCCGGCTGAAAGAAGCTCAGAAGGATTTGCATAATCCTGTAATGCATCAAAGCTTTGCCAATTAGTTTTTCCGTTATGACTTAAGACACTGTTACAGATAAGACAAGATAAAAATAATGTATTTACCCACGGTGGTTCTTTCAGGATAATCTCAGTAATAAAAACATATATTTACAAAGAGATATTAAATATACTAAAGTTAAAATATGCCTAACATTAAAATAAAATACAATATAGTAGAATACTAATACAATAAAAATTAGAAACATTCATACATAGAAAAAAAATGAAAGAAGTTAAAATAAAATCCTGCTCTACCAGGACGCCGTGCAATAATAATATTAATCGTTCTAAAGTTAGTGACAATGTGACACGTTGACACTTTTAGCTAAAATATGAGTGCAACAACGATGAAAAACAAGACCTTTTCACTGGTCAGTGATGTTTCACGATGAAACATCTGATCTTGTTTTATCGCAACTTCTATCGTTGAATTTGTTGCAGTACTAAGTAGAAAGCAGTTTTACTTTTTGTAAAACCTGCCTCACAACGAAACTGATTCAACTGACAAGTTTCACTAAACCGACTGTTACAACACCTGGTGAAACTTGTTTCGCAATGTTGTTGCGCACAAGTTGCAGATGAAAGTTTCAACGTGTAACGGCAGCGTTATCATGCTAACATTTTTTGATTCGGCACCATTAAGAGCTAGCTAGGTACAGCTATAAGCAAGAATTCTGGAAACAACTCTCTTGAATAGCTAATCATGCTCATGGTGTTCACTGAAAAATAATAAACATTTTTAGAGTTCTCCAGAATAGAAAATTTATTTTCGCAGAACCCAACCACAAACTTTTCTTTGCAAAAGATGGTAACTACACCATGCAACTTACAAATGAATTAACGAATTTTCGAAATGCGAGGTTAAAAACAGACAGAATCCTGAGATTGAGTCTAGATTAAAAAAAAACAAGACTGAAATAGAATCTTGAGTTAGATACTTTTGCAGGTATTGGCTTGTTTATAGAACTGTTCATCTCAATTTAAAACGTTTCCACAAAACCTCAGAAATTTTCCAGGAGTGTAGGGAAATAATCTGTTTTTCCACGAGTTTTTCAGGACCTGGAAGAAAATTTCAAAACTTCAAGGAATTCTCCAGGAATTCTAGAAGCAGCAAGCACCATGCAAACAATTATCTCACTCTTTGTCCAAACTTTAGTCATTTCCACGAATCTAAGAAAACTAGACTTACCTTCTGAAGAACTCCCCGTTGAAGTAAACTTGATTTTAGTGCCGTCATGACGAAATAATGGGTCTCATCTTTGTAGTACACGATGTTCTCCAGTCTGATGTTCTTAAAATCTCGAAGGTTATCAAAAAACTTTGGGTTGAAATGGTAAGCTATTCCACTTATCTCCTCAACGTTTTTCTCAACTTCGTCGTTATGATTGATGAAATTAGCAGTGATTCCTATTGCTAGTGTCCCTAGAAAAATTGTTAAAGAAGTTATTAGCTCGGAATAGAATGAAAAAGAAAGAAAGGAAGAGTTTTTGCCAAACTTCATGATTCATCGATAACGATATACCTTCCTGGCTTGTGGAGAGCTATCGGGATGGTTGTGGAATCAGGATATCACGCGTAAACAATACAAAATTTGTAATCAATTTCCGATCGTCTTAAGTACGTCAGGCGCATTCATACAATAAGAGACGTTCACTGTGTCACGTGATATTTCGGTGTTCAGTACATGACGTATGTGCAGTAAGATAATCATTGAAACAACAGTCAAGAAGCAACAGCTCCCTGACACAGTATCTTACTTACTCCACGAGCTTACCACAGGATACCTTTGATTATTATTAGTATATATATACAACAACTCCCTGACACAGTATCTTACTTACTCCACGAGCTTACCACAGAATACCCAGTCTGATTATAACTGTAAACTAAGCACAGTCGTGTATGTACATGTTTCAATTATATAGTTTCAAATTCTAATCGCTTTTTGCTCTACGGAAGGGCTAACAATCAACAGTTTGTCATATACAGAATTCCAATCCTTTAATGCAGAATTTGCATTTGTTATTTAATTTGCTAACAAGAAGAACTAAATCGCTTTACCAGTGAAATTATTGTAGCTTTTAGAAGAGAAGATGGCGAAAATATCCAACCTAAGAAAGAGAGGGCTTGTTGGCAGCTTTGACTGTCACTTGAAAGCCTGCAAGTATTGTTGTAATATCATTGAAAGCAACTAGTTTAAACAATCCGCGGCACAATAACAAACGGACTTTATTGCTAATTAAGACATTTACTAAATGTTGCCTGTTGATCGTTTTTATATATAAGCTCAATGATATTTGTTTCTGATGAAAGCAAAAAACATAAAGGTTATGCATAAAATTAATAAAATCATACAACATAGAAAGCACTTTGTATGGGATTTTTTGAATTAATTGATGATAATCAAAAATCTTACTCGTTCGCTGGACTCACGCGTTTCATTTCGGTCCGTTCGCTCAGTTTCCATAAAGTAATCTCTCTATAAATTAAATCTATTATCATTGTCATAATCATAAAAAAGAAGTGTCGATATGAAAGGAAACGATTTGAAAGCTGAAATGGTTGTAATTATTACAACAAGAACATTATACTTTTAAGTTGACAAATATTCAAGCTTTGATTCCTATAAAATTTACGATTATAAAATATTTTATATGACAATGATTGCATAAACCGGCATTCTAATAGCACTTAACAAGCTCTCAGCACTCTTAAACTGGTGCCGGAATAATTCATGACTGACTGTTGAAACTCTTAAAGAGTCAGCTACGATATCTTCAAGTCTCACATGCATTAGAAACTTTAGCCTTTAGGGCGCAACAGCTCTCAGACGCTACGTGATAATAAAAAAGAAAATAGGAGACATTAATGATTTTCTCTATGCTAATAAAAAATTGAAATATGGTCCGACTGGATGATCAGACCTTCTCTGAAGTAAAGTAATTGAGCTTGCACAGAAGAGATACAGAAGAAGCGGGGATCATAAAATTAACCAATAACATGACGTGTTCTAAAAGTCATGTGTGTTTCGCCACATTCCCTCCAATATGGCGCCACAAAGACAAGAAAAAAACTTGATTTTGTTTTGATTTGTTTTAAACTTGATCTCAAAGCATGTTTTTCATCTTAGCTCTGATTTTGTGTCATCATATGCTATTTATAGTCCATAACTTAAGGTATGAAGTATGCAATAGTACAGAGACACCAAACACAACGACCTCTAAGATACTGCCCGAGATAGGCAAGTAGAGTCTATTTTCTTCATACAAAGAGCAAGGTAGAGATGTTCAGAGCAGATGGTTTAACGCCCTTACGGTCTAATAAGAAGCGAAGGTTTGAGCATCTGTAAAACAGCACTCTCCTCAAATTTCTTCAGGAATCTGAATATATATACGAGGAAAGTGACAGAGTGATCATACCAAGGGCGCAACAATGGTTATGATAATAATTAAGACCTGAACATGGTGATGATGATGATGAAATTAATTACAGGAATACCTCTCATTTCAATCTGTTTGAATCCCGGCAAAACGTTTTTCTTTCCATCGGCCCCAATGACTACGTCAATTTCCAACTGTGACACGGGATGGGGATTGGGACTTACTTTACATTTCCATCCTTCATCTTCCGTGGTTGGTTCGATCATGTGATCAAATGTCACACCTGTGAACACCTTAACTCCAAATATAAGAGCTGTCTTCAACAGTATCGCCTGGAGTTTACGGATACCTGCAGTGAATTCAAACGCTTCACTATTAACTATTGGTAATAAAGTCGTTTGAACCAGAAACGTAAAACACGCTTTGAGAGTTGAGGGGAATTGTAAAAAACGATCAAAATCGGCAATATCTTGTCTTAATGGAAACGAAACCATCTATTAAATTGAACCCAACTTGAAAACCTTGTTGTTGTACAGGAGTTAATTTGTATTTTCCATTTAGCTTCAAGTCACGACCGTTATATAATTAAAATATCGTGAGAGAAAAACTCTTCAATGTGCAATTATGATAATAATCATCATCATCATGGCGGCCTCAACCGAGCCGCACGCCTGGTTGCCTAGTCTGCCCGATCTGCAATGCATGTGGCCAGTTCTTGTGTGTCAAGGGGGCCATAGATTTCGCAGTTCGGTGTCAAATTCTGCCAGTTTCTGTTCATTATTACAATTAGACCTGGAGGTTATCCTTATATTTGGTCACCTGTACTATAAGTTATAAATAGTATATGTTGTAAATGATATATGAAATAAATGGTATATATATAATAAATAATAAAAAGGTAAACTATGAAAATGTCTTATTTTAACGAATAGGATGTAATGCCACTAATTGAAGTAGGCAGTTTTAGTTTTATTTTAAGTCCCATGATAATATCTACAATTAAAGTTAAATAACTGATCATCATAATTATTATTGAATCAAATGAATCCTAAAATCATGATTAGTGAGATTCTTAAAAAATATTAATAAAACGTTTTCGACCATCATCGGTCATAACTCCCGAAGAAAATCTTAATTTTTGCATTAAAACAATTGAAACCTGTTTGCTGAATCTTGAAAATTTGTTGTGCAATAAAAAAATTAAACCCTTGCAGCTTGTGGGAGAGGAATGCGAGAAGGCCGGACAGCACAGCGGTCGATAAATTTACATAAATATACAGAGATGTACAATACAGACGATCCCCTTATGAGGTTTCTCTTGTGTTAACTTTTGTAGGCAGCATTCTTGGAACAAAATTACAAAACATTGTTTAGATTTGTGTTATCTTGAAATAAACATTTTGTTTCATAGCATTAGCAACGTGAAAGCTGTCGTTTCTTGATGTCAAGGGGAAATCCCCAAGTTTTGCACAACTGATTTAAAAATAAATCAACTTTCTATAAAATGTTAACGCAAACTTCAAGTACATTTTTGGGCTTAAGAATAAAATAGTGAAAATGCTGCTTCACTAATCTCTTTCAAGAAGAAAACTTAACTATTCATGAACTTCTTTAATTTGTTGAAAATATTCCCTCAGTTTTATTAGCAATTTGGAATAATTTACAAACCGAGTGAATCAGGGCTATAGCTTGCCTATATGGCATATCGCTTATTTAGCAATTGTCTTCTTTCGTCATGATGTAATCATTCAGCGCAACCTATCAAAGCCTCCGGGGACAAAATACATATCAAACAGAAAATCACTTTTAGAGTGCCTTGTATAATCTTCCTTTTAAAAACTATGATAGTTCTTGAAATTGTCTAAAGCACATAACGACAAATGACAGGTAAATAATAAAATTTAAGATCATAAACAAGATCAATCAACATATCGGCATTGCGAAAATAATAATAAACGTAATAATTACAACATCAGAGCGAAAGTTAAACGTTAAACCACAAAAAACGCTAGCAGTTTAGAAACTCGAGTTTTATTCCATTAAGTTTCAGACGTTTAAGTTTTATGCTAGAGACAGTTTCAAGAGGATAGCACATCGCGTGGAATTTCAACAAGGGTCAAATTTTTAAATTTATTTCTTCTCGCGTGAATGGTCGTTAGAGATTTTGCCAACAATTTATACAGACAAAGTGAGTTTCACTTTTCACAGAAAATCTTAAATATTTCGTTGTGTTAAATGAGGACCGGTAAGAAAAATCGTTGCTGCGTGATTTTATAATTAAATGTTTACTAAGCGTTATTAAAGCATCATATTAAAAAATCTTTTGCGTGGCAGTGGCCTCTCAGTTTCCAACAGTATGGAAAACACTCTCGACTTGTGCCAGACGGAAATTATCTGGTGACATTATGCAACGGAATCTATTTCAAGCGGTAATTCCAATGTTATTTGTTATAACAATTTACAGACTTAAAGATTTCATTATTCACGTATTACATCCCAAAAGTTTTTTAAAATATCTCACTTTGTTTGCTAAACTTTAACTTTAGTGCAGTTTTAGACAAGAAATCAAGTTCAATATAATACTTTTACTTACTTATGTGTTCAATTGTTCCCGAGCAAAATTTCCCATAATATCTCTTGGCCCCAAGAGATCTAAAATCCGTGAGTAAGAATGGCCACAAGTGTAGAACATTGTTCCTTGTAAACGAAGTCCGCTTCTCTACAACTACAACTTGTCCTCCTAAGAGCGCAATCTCTATCGCAGTTCTCAGACCGATTGGACCGGCTCCTATCAGCAAAACTTGAAGTTCCTCTGAAATTTTACCCTTGCCATATTCGCTTTGATTTGCTCTTGCATCAAGCAGGTCCCATAAAGACTTGCATTTCCACGACTGTAACTTTGTTTTAAGTTCGCTGTAAAAGTCTCGCGGGTTCTCCGCATGGACACGAACAGCTTTCACAAGCCGTTTGAATCTTTTAAGAATCTGTGGACAATCTTCAGCATCTATAAATTGACTAAATAAATCTTCGACTACTTCTTTCGGCGTGGACCCATTTTCCATAATGTCCCATCAAAGGACGCGATTTACAATAACTTTTTATCAGACAACCTATAAGACCGTCCACATAAATTTCAACGAACTTAACGAATTTAAATTCAGCTTTGAATAATGAAAGCAATATTTACCCCTGTGATTCGTTGGTCTGGAACGGTATGTGTCATTAATAACACTCTGATTGTCTAACAACAATGATGTTTGTCCAGTCACGTGAATTCACAAAGCCGATTGGTTGAGAATTGCAGATAACTCACCAGCGCGATAACACGAGCTGAAACTCCAGAGACGAAAAATAAAAGACAACTTATGCCATGGCCAGATGCAATTTTTGATTTCAAAATAAATTTGTTGAAAAGAACATTGCACCAGTATATCAGTCTCTGTAAATGGCGGCTCTTCCTTTGATGCATGCAAATTTTCCATTCATTGCATTTTCATCATAAAAGTAGAACTATACAGTTGTTGGTGTATTTTTAGAAAGTGTAGTAACATTCACATTTATTGCTGATCTAAGCGGTATCTTGCGGTATCGTCTTATATGCACACTTTTATACAAAAACAAATGTATAACAAGAAACAGATTGTTCGAAATCGTTGAGTAGAAACTTATGTTGAGGCAGAAGAAAATGAAAATGTTTCCACGTCTATTTGACACAGAAAACCTCTTTCCATTAATTAGATCGTTAAATGTAAATTATGTACGAAGAATATATCGATACAGACGAACAGCATGCATTGTTTTCAATGCTATTCCTATTTGTTTTGATTTATCATCACTTTCAAACCTCTCACAGACTGAAACAGCCAAAAAATTTAAAACAATGCGCCTCGGCCAATTTTAGAAGTTATTGTCATAAAAAAAGTGTGCGTAGTCCTCAAGGACGAGACAGAAAATACGAGAAAACGCGTATTTCTAGATTTACCTATTTCAACTAAAGGCTTCGACTGTTTAAACAAACCAAAATCCCACGCAAGCAGAGTATTAAACATTGCTTGCGACAAGTGAGGTTGCCCCGAGTATCTTTCTTAAAATTGAAACTGAGAGATTTTTTACCTTTATTTATCTACGTTGCTTAGCTACTCGCTCTCGACGACGGCTCTATATTCTTTGAATTCTTGAAAATTTCCCCGGAATGGAAAATACTTGCACCGCAAAATTTTTACGAAATTTTCACTAAATCTAGTAACCGTCACCAACAAACAAATAAGTTAGTATTTTTCAATCAATCTTAGCGACGATTAGCGTGTTTGTGACCACCAAGTTTTTAAGTTTGTTACACACTGTTTACAAAAAAACAAATTTTACTTTTAGTGTCTTTACATAAAACGGTATACTATGATATAAGATACAAATATAAATTCACCATAAGAGAGAATATCTTTAAATTATGGTATTTAGTGACCAGTGCCCAGTTCCTCAAAACCCGATTAGCGTTAACCCAGGATTAAATTTTTAATCGACGTTTCTGTTTCCTACGTTCTATTGCTTGCTTTGGGCTGAAATTTCGGATTTAACAAGTTTCTTTATTGGTAAAACCTAGCTGAATTTTGTAAGCATTACAAAGCTTTACTTTTGAAAAAATGGGTCTCTTAATTTTGTCTTAATCCAGGATTAAATTAATCGGAGTTTTGAGGAACTGGGCCCAGACTATAGATTTTGAGTTGGCCACTGTCATGCCAGTTTAAAGTTGGCGTTAGCCACATTTTAAGTATAATTTAAATAAATTAGTATAACAAAATTATTATCATAAGACAGGGATAAAAATTATTATTTTACTGGACAGGTAGATTAGATATCACTTCGGTTTACTACAACTTACTAGAAAGCCTTTTTTTCTTTCTGTACTTTAAGTCGTTTGTGAAAATCACCCTACTACAAATAATCGTTGAAGAATGCTAGTTAACTCCAGCGAAAACCAACAAATGTAACGCATGCCTTTCAAAAATCGGTAACTGAGTATCAATATTTCCAACTGTGTGGGACAGTTTGGTCGGTGACATGCAAGCAATTCAGTAAACAAGAAAGCAAATTATTAATTAAAAACTCTTTAAAAAATCGTAATCTTGCATCTTTTCAGTTGTTACTTTACGGATTCTTTTCAAAACGATTGTTAACCTGAGGCAGAGATAGTTTTTTGAATGTAACATGAATGAGTTGACTATAATGAGAATGTTCTCAGTGTTGGACTGCTGCCTAATATCGTCAGGTGATTCGGTGATAACAAAACCAAGCATTGGCAACCAGTAAGATCACGGCGACAAAATATAATTTTAAAAGAGATTTGTTATCTCCCGTAATCTGAATGACATTTGTGCGGCCTAATTTCTTGCGAACAAAATAAACTGAATACTTGGAATACTATCAAAAAACATTTTGTTGCTGTGAACATTTTACTAGACGCGGACTAGTTTCAAGTCAAGTTTACTAGTGCGCAAAAATTTTACTTGAGGGCGGACTACCGTTAGTTTTGAACCCTGGAAGAGAAGGAAAACATACATAAATGCAATTTAGAATAAAAGAAAATATGGGAGGGGTAACTAAAAGTTTCCGGTTGGGTACTGGCAACCAGTCAGTGTAACTCGCCGGATGGTGCTTCGAGTAAACTAAAGCAATCTTAAAAATGATTTCACTTTCCATGGATAAAATATATAGAACTGAGAGTACGATAAATTAGTTAGCTGGGCCGAACCAACACCAAGTGCAGTTTTTCTTGCAACGTTGTGTCATTTTCAACTATCAAATAACTGATTTCAAAATACTGACATGGAAAGCAAAAACAGGGTGGAAAGGAGGGGACCAACTACGCTGCAGGGTCATTTATTATGTTAAAAACAAGACGCTCTAGAAGCGTTCACTGGGCTAACATTTGGTCCAGGTCCCGCGCTTCTCCTCACAACACAGCTGGCGCTGCAAGGAATTGTGGGATACATATTGTCTGTTCGACAAACAAAAACGAATTTTATGACTTGGCTTACCAGAGGTAGCTCAGTAAATAGCCTATAGGACAAGACTAACTTACAGCGGGCTGCACAAGCCCAGATGACAGTCACGTTTTTCTTGAACTGCATACCACGAGATTGCTTTCAATACAAGACTTTATTTAAGGATGGTGACACGATTAACCCAGTGAGTTATCTAACACGTGGCTTTCAAACTAAGAAAATGATATTTAGGAGATGGCCATATACAGCGAAGGATAAACTGAATCCGCAAAATCTCAGATGCTAAATTTAGTTCGGATCTATATTTCCGCTTAGTGGCTAACGTATATCACAAGACTACTTAAACAATACACTCCCTTCCTGCAAAAAAATCACGCTATAAATTGCATCAAGAGCTGAACCGGTAAAAACAATCTTTTTCAATAGTTAAACTTTCTTCTGTTGCGACCCAACGACAAAACGTTTACTGCTTTTGACTGAATGACGAAAAATCCCTTTTGTTTGGTTTGAACTCTAAAAAATTTTTTGGGGGTGGTAATACTCACAAATGATACATAATTCCTTAATTCACCTTTGTTTCCTTAATTTGCAGTAAAAGCTGCTCTGGAAGATTTTTAGTAGCAAAATAAAATACATTAATCTTTATCCTAATAAATTTATTGACAACATTCCACTATACCTACTTAACTTATAGTTATAAAATGTGAACTTTCCTGAAAAAAGTTTTTCTAAAAAAAACGTTTTTGAAAAAGCAAAATTTGGGTACATATAATAAGTTAATGTTAAACTATTTTGGGAGACTTTAGCACTACAGGACTCGCGAGTATAATAATCGCAGCTACATCAAAAAAAAGCAATTTCGTTTTTGATTAAGAAAGTAAGTGTAAAAAATTAAATATACATGACCGGTAACAACATTAAATGTTCACCTCTTCTTTCACTGATGGATAACACGAGTTGATGGTACATTTTATACACAGGCAGAGCTTTTGCTTCAACATATTCATTCCTTTTTAGAATGATTGAGTGTATGTTCAAAGGAGTAATTTAATACATTTTTATACAAGACGCCAAATCTTTTGAAATTCTATGTACACAGTCGGCATATATGAATTAATTCTCGATTAGTCAAGTTATCCGTGCACGCCCTCCATTGCCGACAGGAAGCTCTGTTCTAACGGTCGTGCGCATAGGTGACTGGGCCGAGGCTACAGCACCTTGCTTGGACAATAACTGGTCTGCAAAGAACATCGCCTGTGGGAAAAAAAACAAAGCTTAGAAAAACCGCTAGATATCGCTTAAAAAAAATCCCCATCAAGTATAACTTAATGAAACACTTGAAAGCGAGTTGTGCAATCATCTTTTATTTTTAAGATACTTAACAATTATTGGACGAGGTTGAGCAAAATATCGTGATTTGTCAGTGGCGAGCAGATCAATTATTTGCCGAAGCCGAAGGCTGAGGCGAATAATTGATCTGCGAGACACT
>JAOTRI020090152.1:7500-15827 GCA_028564885.2 Zoanthus sanctaehelenae
ATGTTTTTATTCAACTAACAATATTTTGGCCGTTTTGCCTGATATTTGCGATGAAAACCATCCTTGAAGTTGTTGCACTACGGACCCAGTCACGTAAAACTAAAGTCATTGTTATTTTGCTCTATTTCATAAAATGGCACATGATAGTACAAATGTTTCAGAAAATTGCTGAGCTAACTTGATATGAACAGAACAAAATCATCAGTTACACTGCTGACTTTTTTAATCATAAATTTTCTGAAACAGTTTTGTTAGTAACACAAATTGTAGGACCAAAAAATCGGCTGCGGAATAAAATCAAGAATAAGCTGGCTATTGTAGATTTGAAGTCATTCGAATGTAGCATGTAACACGCCAGCTTATCGAGAAAACCGTATCTCAAGCTAAGGTTCATTTCGAAAGTAAACAATTTTCACGGAATCATGACGGAATTTCGAAGCAACGTTTCCGTTACAACTTAAATTTGGCGGAAACACCAGTGACCGCATTTCCGTTACGCAAATTTGACGGAAACGTAAACACTTGCTCTAAAGTCGCTCTTGCACATTTCCGACTGGCGGAAATGCGACGGAAAATTGCACCGTCGCATTTCCCTCATGTTTACGAAAAACGGAAATCTGCGTTTTCGTCCTGTGCTTTATCCCAGGATTAATAACTTGATCAAAGATCCACTAGTAACTGTTAGATTTTTTTAAGTGCCATCTACCTTGGGATGAGACTGGATGTCAAAATCCTTTACCGAAAGGAAAGTGTGCTGTTTTTATCTCCATCCCTTTTCCTACCCCCCCTCCTTGCTTGCTATCTTAACATCGATAGGTGAATAACTAGCATTTATCGTAAATAGATTTACATCTGCTGTCGATTCAAAAACCAGAACATTTATGTGCAGTTCAGAAAATTAATAGTAACTTTTAAATTCTATTTTTGTTATTCATGATAATCAAACATTTCTAAAATAATTGTTCTTGTATAAATTTTGTGCTGGCCTAGATCGATAAATAAAAGCTTGTAAATTAAAAACCGATTATGAAATTCTGAGTTTTTAAAGTTTTCTGTTTCTTTTGCCCAAAACAAGATAAGAGATATTTTGTTCATACGACTGCATCATCACTAAATTTGAAAACAAAAGTGTAAACACAACATGAAGAGTGAATACACTAAAATATTTCGCGTGCGTGTAAAAATCAAATATTAACTGGTTATTTCAAACATCTTACAACAGCACTGTTATAAATGGAAAAAAACTTATGAATAAAGCCAACGGTTTTGATGGGAGTATATAAACGAAATATCTATATCTACGAACCGATTTCGCCACAATCTGCCGCTTGATAAAATAGTAATACCCAAAGAAAGTTAAAACAGTCAAAAAACAATGTGCAGAATATAACTTTTCCCATTGTTGCTCTAAAACTTATCATGTTTTCGAAGCAAACACTCTCGATATCTTTTCTTGGTTAACACAAACTAAAACTGGAAGAATAATTGATATTTACCTGTTTTCCGTACCAGTGTGGCGATACTTCGTTTTGTTTTTTGTTTTATACTTGTCGACAGCCAACCGCAAACTCCATTTCTGCAGACAAACTTGGCAGAACCCTGGATGTTCCGTGACGCAATTCGGCTTTCTGCCTACCTTTTCAATAACCATTTTACTTGACAGCCCTTCCATACACTCTTCTATTTCCCAACAGCACAGAAATTCGTTTGAGTTTTGTAGGTATTCAGAACTACATTTACCACATTTGCACCTACAAAAGAAGCATGGTTGAATAATGGATGTAAGAACTGAAATCTTAAAAATGCAGCGAACTATAAGGCCCTAGATCACACTCATTAAGAATTTACGGGTTCTTTTCCCTCAGAATGGTTTTAAAGCATTCTCTCGAATTCTACTTGGGTTTCTTGTTTTTTCGATACTCAGAAACCCACTCTTCAGTCGCTATGGGTTCATTTTCGTAGGGCTTATACGTGTCTGCATCCAGCTCTGTTAGTGAGACTGCATTTTCTTCAATTAAGGTCCCTTCCTCGACCTCAATGTTTACACAAATGTAGTTAATTTCCGAACCATCGGAAAAATAGCATATTTCGGAATCAGAGTCACTTACTGACATTTTTCTTTGAAAATTTTTACAAAACCAAAGAGAAAACGACTTCCATTCACTCTTATGTTGTTTTCGCAAGATATTGGGTCGACGTCACACACTTGTTAGTCAGTCCCCCTTACTGCTCTTTTTACTTCGAAAACTGTACATGGTGAGTTTTTTTGGTATTCAATGAGTTCAGTTTCAAAATAATGACGCGCGAGACTTGTACCGAATTTCTAATAAAACAAATGGCGGCCGCTCAAGGGAATGTGGAAAGGGAAATTCATCTTGTTCTTTCAAGAGCAAAAAGCAATTGTCTTTCTAATGTCGACAACTCACATGCCACGATTGACATTTCGCATGCATTTTGAGAAATAGAACAATATTCAGAGAATTCTTTGAGAGCAAATATCAGATGTCCACGGGACAGTTGTTAATTCAAGTTATACTCTGTATATCCCATGCTTGAGTGGAATATGAAGTGCACTTATAAAGCTCTTGTGCGAAGGATGACATCTAGATTGTGCAAGATTCACCCATGGTTAGTTTCTGTAAATTCGACTTCTACCTTGAGCCGTTCGATGTCCTTGTTAATAACGTTCTTGGAGTGACAAATTATGGCCTTGAAGTAGCAGAGAAGAGTTCGTCCGGCGTCTGTCATAATCTCATTTAATGATAAAATCAGACTTGAACGACTATTTGACAAGTTTGTCGATAAAAAGTATGACAATGACCGTCTCATTTTCAAAGAAATCTACCAGAGGGGAAAAGTTTCTGCTATAATTGAGGAGCATAAGTTGTGTTTTTTCCTTTATGACAGAAGTAAAGAAGAACTTACCCTGAAACTAAAATAAGGCTTCTGGAACAAGAAAGGAATGCCACATCATGCTTAAGAATTATAGGCAAGCAGGGTTTTCAGTAAAAATTTGCAACAAATCCCAGGGACCCCTTCATTTTTGAATTAGGGGTCCAAACAAAATATAAGGGGTCCCACCAAATCAAGGGAAAAATTTATGCCGGTGCTAAATAAATCAGTAACTCTTAACTGCAAATCTAAGCTGTCAGGTACTCGTTCTTTCTCCTTTGATGTATTTGTTTTTCTCTTTGTGCATGACTGCATGAGTGCTTCAAAAAGCATCTTTTGTCGTTTTTCCGCCATTTGATTTCATCATGTGTTCTACCTTGATTCCAGTGTTTCTCTTTTATGATTGCACGTCCCTCAGATCTAGTGTCCTCGTTCTGACCAAAAAGGAGTTTCTGCATGGTATTTCCATTAGTTTTGTTCAAACTTATCTGTCTTTTGACATCCAAAATGCAAAACACACTAGTTGGACTTATATTTCTCTTTCTTTTGCATTAAAGAGAGTATTACTTTCTCTGTTCAAACAAAATTTCTATCATCAAAAGTTTATTTTATACCATAATATTTTATCAATTTTTTTCATTTTATCTTTTGCGTCCCAAATTTTTTTTTTTTTTGCGTAAAATACGCAATATTTTGCGTTAATGAAAACCCTGGCAAGTGAACAAATAAATGTGTAGAACAATCAATGTACTGCTTTTGACTACCATATTAGTCGGAAATTTTTCTTCCAAAGACAATGGAAAATCACTATTTTGAGAAACATTTTATTGATTGTTTTCCAAGTTTATCATATTAATTGTACACACAGCTATTTGGATTGATACTATTGATCTGGAAACCAAAGAAGTATTTATTCTGGATTTAGAAGCAAGATGGTGAAATGACTAAGAACACCTTTTACATGTGTCTGATAGTTAATTTAGTTCCATGATCTTAATTTCTTTTTTCCATTGGTAAATCAAAAGACTAGGAAAAATAGTTTTCAATTAGTTTAGTTTTGATAAATGTCCACCGTATAAATTTTTTTTTTTAAGTTTTACAGCTAGTTGATATTGTATGCGCAACAATTATTCCTAGTTGTCCTAATCAAGTTTGTTTTCTATTGGTCTATAACTTGTAATCGCTCCAAAGGATATTGTGTCCGGTTATTGACGTGATGTTCAACGAAAGCGGATTCTTTGTGTTTAACTGAGATACAGCTTTCTGGTGTTCCTTTTTTCGTGTTTCAAATTTCCACTTAATTTCAACTGAGGGATTCGGTAGATTGCACCTCAAGGTGCAATCTACCGCATCCCTTGCAAAGATTGCAAAAAAAAGCTACACAGGTGAAACTAAGCGGAAATTTGAAACACGAAAAAAGTAACCATTCTCAAGCTAAGAGAACTGACTATCTTTGCGAACGATGTGAGAACCAATTAATTGAATTTCAGTATCGGTAGTTTGAGCATCTAATTTAGTCTCATAGCCATAACATCAATTTTGTTCTCAACAAAGAATATTTCAATTTGGTCACACTTAGGAAGTAATCTGTCAACATTTAGGCATGCCATTTTAAACCTCCACATGTGTTAAAACTATTAAAATTATCAAAATGAATTGACTCACCAAAATGCTCTGATTCCTGATGTTCACCTTCTAATCAATTTTTAGTAGTATTAATAAAATTAGAAGACAAAAAATTCGTTCCTCTTTTATTTAAATGCAAATTGCTTCGTTTAAACAGTTCACATCAAATTGATGTTTATATAATCATTTCCCAGCGACGTTGACCGCAAAACTTTGAAATGATTTTGTTTGTCTCAACCTTTTTATTAAACAAATCCTCACTGTCACAACGATGTGTAATCTCAGAAATTGAAATTTTCGCAGTTAGAATCGTTGACTCAATCGAATACCTAGATCAACTACGTTTTCAGCCGTATTTTTCGGACTCATTTCTTTTAGATCATTGGTCCCAACATGAACAAGTATTATGTCAGGGTTACTTTTAAGTGGAGGCTTAAGGTGGTAGGACACACTAAATTGCTTAAATATACTTACTAATGCTACATGTCTACGTTTTGTTTTACTCATAAAGAAAAACTCACAATTAATGTAACTTGAATAAGACATTTATTAAGATGTTCAACGTGTCCAGATTCAATACTGTTTCCATGGCATTTATTGGGATTTGTTTTAAAATGGTTTGTTTAATGATCTCTGTGTAACAAGTAGACAGTTTTTGAAAATATAATAATGCTGTAGAGAGGATAACATGATAGAGACCTTCAGAACTGACTACGACTGCGAGTACAAGTAGGAGTTTTAGCAGTGTGGGTCTGGGTCATCACGCCAATGATGTTGCCATCGTCAGATTGCAACAGTTTTTGTTCCAGATTCAAACAACGAGTACCAGTACGACCAGTACGAGTATCTGTTAATTGTAACTTTGTGTGCTGATCTTTCTTAAAAGTTAATCGGCAAATGTTCAGGGGAACGTCAGTTCAAGCTTGTCTTACATTTTTGTACGTCAATGAAGTCCTTGATGACGAAAAATTCCCTTTGTTTTACAACTCTTTGCACAGGAAAAAAAATTCTTGTTTTTCGTACTGGCTGTACTATCGTTTTAATTTGGATATCTTAAGGGAAGATGAATGCAAAGCAGAATATCGGTTTGGGTTGACAGAATTGCCACTCCTCAAAGTAGCACTATGTATTCCCAATACGTTTGTATGTGGAAACGGTACTGTCACAGATGGGAGAGGGACTTGTGTTCTTCTGCGCAGATTTGCGTATCCGTTCAGGTTATCAGACCTAATTCCGATGTTTGGGCGATCGGTGCCAGAACTTTGTGAGATTTATGGAGAGGTTTGTGATCATATTTACGGTACTCTTGGGCACCTTCTAACAACAATTGATCAACCATGGTTGCAACGACACAAACTGCAAGAATTTGCAAACGTTACTCATGACAAAGGAGCCGTCTTAACTAATTGTTGGGGGTTTGTGGATGGTACGGTGCGGCCCATCGCTAGACCGGGCCACAATCAAAGAGTGATGTACAATGGTCACAAGCGAGTTACAGAAATAATATTTCAATCGGTAGTTACACCAAATGGCCTCATTGCCAATCTCTATGGCCCTGTAGGTAAGATTATTCATAATTATTTTAAAATTCGTATACACAAATTTTAAAATGTCTTGGTATTGGATTTTAATTTAATTTCTTTTTTTTCCATTTTATAAAGAGGAAACTGCACGCTGTTTAATATCATAACCTATAAGAGAGTATTTTCAACTTTAACTCTTTCCCCTTTGCCTTCTGTATATTAGTCTTGTCACATTTATAAATCATAGAAAAAAAATTTAAAAACAAATACAGTAGCAACATCGAATCTTTTATCTGAATAATATTCCTTTGACAATTTGAACCCAGTGCAAATTTCAAGCAAGTTTATAATAATTAGTACAGTAAATTTTTGTGTATGCATAGATTTGTGAAAGCTAAGTCTTTATATCTGGAATGCAAGAAAGATCTTGTGTTATAGTTTGTTTGAGTGTAAATATGGATGTGTATAGAATTTGGATGTACTTTCACTTTCCAAAATCCTTCAAAATATTTATTATGCAATATACCGGTACATATATAAATATATGTGTTGTGCTTGACAATAATTTATGTAATGGTAGTAATCTATTGTAGATAAAGTATTCAATTCAGGTTTCAGAAAATCCCAACTTTGCATTAATTGAGCTCCCTTTAATTTTATGTAGCTTGCAGACCTTTTGGACTGTTAGTTATAAGGCCAGAGTTCCTGCAGCTCCAGACTTTACAATATTAAGACCTTTTTAAGGCTTTTTAATCCCATAAATCTGAAAATTTAAAGACCTACTTTTCGTGGAAGACTCAAAACAGAATCTTTTATAACATGATACAATAATTGTAACATGGTAAACAAGATACTACTTTTGGGAAAATCATACAAATTTAAAAACAATCGAAATAACATCAAATTGAAAATATCATCACTAGCTTCAAGAGTAGATTGAAAAATAGTTCTTTTTTATTTGAAATTTATTGCCTTTTAAGACCTCAGGTAGGATTTCTAGCGAATTTAGGATCTTTTTTCAGGCATTACATTTGCTGAGACCAAAATAATAATTTTTAACGACTTTTAATGAATACTGTAATAGCCCTGAAGGAAGATTTGAGAATTGGTTTAAGCCCAGTTGGTAATATGTATATAATAAGTGCACTACTAAGAAAGGCCATAACTTCAATTCGATCCCTTTACAGGCTCTAGATCGACTGTTCATATGGAAACTCAACAAGTTCATTTTAAAATTTTGATATCCCCCACCAGCTTTTCAGGAGTAGATAATGACTGTTTCCTCTTTCTTAAAAGTGAAAATATTTATTTCATAAAAGTAATAAAGATCAGTTTAATTCAAGTTGGCTAGATATTTTTTTATCTCATTTAGTTTCTTAATCACAGTAACTGCAAAAATAAAAATAAAAAACAGTTGTGTCCATAAAAAGTCACATAAGATCTTTCATAAAAAAATTAAAAAAATTAGCAGGAGCATGTTCTGCTGCAAATATTACTTTGATAAAATGAACCCAGTACGTGCAAGTTTCAAGGAAGGTTTCTATATAATGATCATGTAGAACTTGGTGGGTGCAAATTATAGGTTCTTCAGTTATAGTTTGAGTGAGTAATATATAGTTGTGTAGAACTCGGATGTACTCTTATCAAATGATCAAACTGAGTAAAGGTTATAGTCTTTTCAATTTCAAAAATTCTTTCATACCTATTTCAAATTAGCCATATGTTTATAATGAAAGGATGCATGTGTTCTTCAGGTTTAGCTGTTCAAATAAAATGATTTCTTTCAATTTCAGTCTTGTACTGAACCTCAAAAACTAGTTTAATATTTTATACTATTCACTTGAAATATACTAGAGAAACAAATATAATACTTAAATAGTGTAAAAACTAAAACATAAAAGTTGTAACCAGACACAATAAAAATATATATAATATCATGCAACAGCAAACAAATTTCGTACTGTGTAAATTTGTAAATTGTTAATGTTTTATTAAGTTTAAAAGCTGTTTTTGAATATAATTTTACTATTTCGATAAAATGTATCATGTACAAAAGTGGCCTTGTTAATAGTAATTTTAAAATGGTTTTGATGAAAGTTAGGTATTTCATGCTGAACAAGTATCTAAAACAGTTTTTCATAAAAAAATTATTGTAAAAAACTAAAATACATCCAAGTTTCATTGCATTTAAATGGGGGATTTCAAAGCCTTGTATTGTCCAACAGAGTTCTTTCCAAATTCTAAGACTGAATTCACTTTTTAAGAAATTTCACTAATTCACTCAAA
>JAOTRI020090163.1:0-15827 GCA_028564885.2 Zoanthus sanctaehelenae
GGGTAGAGTCAGTCTGACTTGTACAGGTAATAACTTAGCGGGTAGAGTCAGTCTGACTTGTACAGGTAATAACTTAGTGGGTAGAGTCAGTCTGACTTGTACAAGTAATAACTTAGTGGGTAGAGTCAGTCTGACTTGTACAGGTAATAACTTAGCGGGTAGAGTCAGTCTGACTTGTACAGGTAATAACTTAGCGGGTAGAGTCAGTCTGACTTGTACACTAGGTAATAACTTAGCGGGTAGAGTCAGTCTGACTTGTAATCAGAAGGTTGTGATTTCAATTCCCCTCAGTGACTCAAAAATTTTTCTGAACATTCTTCTCAAGGAAATTTTTCTTCCTATAAATTTATTTTTAGTCCAAGTTGCAACTGTGAACTTCAATAATCTTAGATATGTTAATTAACAGTTGTGGTTCAATTTTATACTTGGTTTAAATCGAAGTATAATCTTTCAATTTTTATAGTTATATATTAAATTATATTCAATGATAATGACTTTGAAACAAATTAAAAAAATTAAGCCACAACATATCATTTGATTTGTGTATCATTAGAAGAGTTGCAGGTGTTAAAAAACATTTTTGAGAAAAAAATAAAACAATTTTAATTTACTTCTTGCGTTTGTGGTTGTTCCTCTTCTTCTTGCCCCTCTGTGTCTTCACCTTCATGAAACTCAACTTCGGCAACAATGTAGTTGGAATGGATACCAAAGATTTTACCTACAACAACAAATTTATCTGATAAAAATGCATCAGAGTTTTTTTGTAATTAAGTTAGACTGATTTAGTGAAAGCATTTACAGTCTAGCTCGTATATATATTGAGAAATAATTACAAGATTGCATTGGTTGCAAAGATAGATATAATGATCCCAGGGGTGTTGGCATGGGGGGGAGGGCAAGGGGGGCATTTGTCCCCCTAAAAATGAGATTGGGGGGGCATTGCCCCCCCAAATCATGTTGAAGCCCTTGATTATTTATGTATGTGATCCCTGTAGCCTGCGGCATCTGATATCTTGCCCCCCCAATCAAAAATTGCTGCCGGCGCCTCATATTATATCAAACATACAACCAAAAAGTATATACCATGGCGATATATATTTTCTATAAATTTATGTGCCAGTATTAGAGATGCAAAGCTGGCAAGGGGAAAGGAAGTTGAGGGATGGGAGAGAAGGGGGAGAGTTGGGGGCAGGGAATGGACAATTTTAAAATAAAAACATCCAAATTCTCTATCCTTGGGCCAAAATTACACCACTTAATTTTGTCAAAACTGGTTCAATATCTATACTTCCTGGATCAATTTTTTGATCAAAAATACTGTGGTAAAGTGCACTCAAGATAATTTTTCAATAGTTTATATGATGAAGAAGGTTTCTGACTATCACCAAATCATTTGAATAACAAAGCTACTGACCTTTGACTTCACTGATCAAAGGAGTAGGCAAAAAAAAAAAAGTTTCACACCAATTAGAATAGTGCAGACTTGAATTTCATAGACAAAAATATGTACCCACAGGTAGCCAGTCTAAGGTAGACTAGCTTACGTCACTCTCAAAAACCCCATCCAGAGACAATAATTATTTCAAATAGCCTCTTCTTCAGGATGACAATGGGAAAGCAATATGCATGCCAGTTCAAATTCCCAAGCCTGCCAAATCTATTCCCCCCAGTTCTTGCTGGCTTTACATTTTGATAGCAGCATTTGATAGTCAGAAACATGATTGACTAATCAATCAAAAAAGAATAGACAAACTGATTTATCAATAAGATCCTCCAATCTGTTACAGAAAAGCAGGCTCATTATATAGTTAAGTATTTTGATCTGCCAAATTCTTCTCTTCTAGGATGCTAACTCACAATTAAAACATAATTTTATGAAGATATTTTTGTGCACTTTCTGTAAGACGTGAGTGTGTGTCTATAACTGGATAAACTCATAAAGTTGCTATTTCTTGTATCTGGGAAGTTACTGAAAACTAATTACTTAATGAAAATTTTGTTTTTGCCTGCGCATGCAACATAATAAAAAGCTTCAGTGACAAAATCTTTTCAAACTATCATGTGCTTGCAATTGTGTTGAACCAACAAAACATCGGAGATAGTTAAGGAGAATTTTTCACTTAATCAGCGAGCAAAATCATATGACTGTGTCGCACATGTGTGCATATTTTTCCTCCTGCACTAGACTTACTGATCATGAGCACTCACATTGGCTTTGTCTCGTGCTGCTCAAACGCTTATCTTGTGCTCTCCCAACTTCCCATATGCATCCATAACATAATAGATGCACGCTATGCATGAATAATTTCTTAAATAGACCTCTAATAGCTCTAGAATAGTCAAATCAAATGTAGGATGCATTTTAGATTTTTAGTAAGTTTTTACTAATTAAAATTATTAGGTACTGCTGTATATCACCTGACTACAGGGTGTATATTTTATATAATTTTTATTAAGGTTATAAGCAGTTATAGTTTTAGTCAGTTTTAGGATCTTTTAAAATTAGTTGTTTCCCCACGAATACAACTTAAAAACATGTATAATAAATGTGATTTAAGACATACTTTGTAGTGTGTTTATTAAGCTTGTATATAGTATCTACATGATAGTAGAAAAAATTGGGGCTTCAGAAGGATTTAAGCTTAATTAATGGACATAATCCAATGTTCTTTAGTCTGTATTCACATATTAGTCTTGCTAGCCTCATTTGTGGTAAGATATTGATAAATTCATTTGAAAGTTTAACTCAAGGATAAAAATGTAGACAAATTAAAAGAATATTGGAACTGTTCACATTTTTACATAGAGCTCTACAGACTTGATAACATGAACAGACATATAAACAACATTAACAACACAAACATAAAATTTTCTCAACTCTTACCCCAAAACCTACAGGTCCTGATTGGATGTGATTCTACAAGTTGCTTCAGAGCAAGAAAGATTCTAAATGTCTCTTCTCGACCAAGGCCAAAATTCGCCTGCTCAAAATAGTTTGCTAGTTCCATTAAATCTGGTAATGGAGATTCGCTATCCTCATCCAGGTCAGGTTCTGGCTCAAGCTCCTGCATTTTCCTCTGTCATCACAGCAAATTATAACATGCCTTAAATACTATTATTTATATACATATAAGTATCCTCTTCCAAAACCATCTCTTATAACCCTCTTTAACCCTTATCCTACTACACATAGATACTACAGAATGGAGGAAAAAATAAGACAAAATTATATTTTTGCTGTGAGCGAAATAAAAGCCTCCCATTCGGAACATATAGTGTAATTTTCAGATGACACTGGCAAACAACATGTAATATACAGGTGTTCAAGTCCATACTGTATCAATAGTTGATTCAAGGATGTCACTTAAGTATTTTGGTGACCACAATACATGTAATCAGTGGTTTAGCTAAAGTATAATAAATTCTGATACTACAAAACCACATCAAGTGAAAACCCTATCAAGGAGCCAGTGACAAAGTGTAAAACGCTAACTTCTATATAGAAGTTCTATATATATATATATATATATAATAACTCCCGGTTGAATAAAAATCGATGTTTTTGGAATCTAGATATTATAACCTAACATATGGACTCAACTCCTTTTTCGTGATACTTGCACTAATAAACAATGAATTATGAGAACTGTTTTGTTATATGTTAATGTTTTAAAAGCAAAACCAATAATGAAATTGACAAACTTTAGATTTACATAATACAGAAAGAGTCAAAGGTTAGTAACTAATTCATATAAGAATAAGTTATTGAATTTTAACTCCTCCACCTGTAATTAATATTAATATAATTCTGCAAAATTGATTTTAGATATCGCCAGAGTTACTTAAACAGTTGCAGGGTAGCCTATATAGTTGTGCCTATACATAAAAAAATAATATTGCAGCTTTAATTTAGAAAACCATGTTTAAAAAAATTGTAATATTGTCTTTGAATTACCTCAAACAAGCTTTGCTGAGTTCTAGCAAGTAATACCTCTGTTGTCTCATCTTCCTGATTCTATATTAATGTAAAAATTAAAGAATTTTAATAAAGATTAAAAACATTCAAACAGAAAACAAACCAAATTTAAACAAACTGTTAATAATTATATTTATATATAATGAAGTGTCTCAGTGTCTGACAGTCAGTTGGGGTTTCCAACAGTCGGATAGGGTTTCAATAAAACTCTGTGTCCAACAGTTGATAAATTTCTCAACAATCTAAAATATCGGAAGTATAAACCAAACCAGAAATCACTGTTAGGGTTAGGAGTAGTGGTTAGTGTTTGGGTAAGGATTATATCTTGATCAATTTTGTGAAATTCATCAACTGTCAGACATGGAGTTTTATTGAAAACCTATCCAACAGTCGAACACCGAGACACTGCCTATATTTAATTTGTATAAGTTAATAACCACATACAAAAAAAAATCACTGAAACAATTTTTGGGTTTACCTCGGAGTAAGAACCTGTGAAGTTCACGAGTGACGTAGAACAAAGAAACAATGAAGTCCAAACAATAGATAGAACGAACACTGACAAAACAAAGAAAAAACTTCACAGGTTCTTACATTAAGGATGAGCCCAATTTTTTCTTGTTTACAAACTGTTTCTTTGTAGAAATAAAAAAACTTTAGTATAAACTTAGTATAAATCTTCTAACGGTCAAGCACGCATTCTGAATTTTGATTGGCTTCTCTGTACTAGAGGTCTAGATCGTTTGTGATAACCTAGCTACTACTAGAGAAAAGATGGCGGGCCAAAATAATACGCATAAGCCGCGTTTTGCAATAAAATGGGAAAACTTCATCAATAATCTAAATTCTAAATCCTTTTTCAAGCGATTAGTAGATTTATACTAAAACAATCGACCTCTCCACCTTGTGGGCTACGTGCTTGTACACCTAACCTTAAAACTAATGGCCTTATGGGCTATTGTGAAGATTGTAGTCCACTTGTACTTGATATCATATTTCGTTCATAATTGTATACCTGAATGGTATCAAATCTGGGTGTAAACTTTGCTCTTTTCTCGTCTCTCACTAGGTCTTCAAACACAACTAAAATGAGATAATAGTATATATTCAATTTGATTTGCACAGGCAATCTTTTGCACGAGCAAGCTAGTAGAACAAATCCTCGAGCTTGAGAATATTGGGTAGATTTCGAACTTACCTATTGCATTATCAGGCTTTTCCGTAAGAATTTTGCTTAAGACATTTGCAAGATGATCATATCTAAATATTATGAAACAATGAAGAGTTAACTATTGACAGGAACATCAGCGTTACTTGAAATACACTTTTGATTCTTTGGTCGGCCATTTTGACTGAGCCAAGTTTCAACTTACACATTGAGATTTGAATGCGTGCTTGTTTTCAATAGACAAGACTTAGCATTCAAAAATTCATTTTCTAATTCGTTGTTTGATAAACCAGTTTCAGTAGCCATTTCCTAAATGGTTTCTCCTTCTTTCCTATTCATTTGCCACTGCCACACTGTGTAAAGTGAAAACCTTTGGCTTGGAAGTTGTCCTGGTAACGTTTATTCACTATGCAATTAAATTTCGTAACAAGTCGATAAACGTTCGGATGTTCGATATTCGGCCGTCGTATTTGATTCAAACATTTTTAAAAATTTTTTGTTCAGTTCAAGGTCAGAAGGAATATTTACAGTACTTATTAAGATGATGTTGTCTAAATTTTTTTGAAGGGCTGTAAGATCTAAAGAAATGCCATTCCTTGGCAAGAATTTGTTGAGAAAAAAAGAAAAGCCAACTGAAAAAGGAAGGAAAAAACATCGTCTTTCGGGCAAATATGTCAAACGTGACAACACAACAGAAATTCTTCAAGGTAAAAACAATTTCAGGCAATATGAAATAATCATAAATTTGAGAGTGCTTTAAAACTTCAATTTTAGTTGTATTAAAATAGAATGTTTAAACGATACATGACGCATGTATTGTAGGGTACATCCACATAGGCATAGCTTTCTCTGCACTGTCAGATCTGATTATATATATCGTGCATTTCTATATAAAATCATTTATTTTTGCCCTCAAACATTTTGTAAAAAAGGGAGACTAAAGCAAAAACTGTCAGCTTTTAGAAACAAGTAAATATTTTGTATAACTCATGAATGTATGATTTTGTGGGATTCACGAAGTCTAAATATATTACTCAATGTTTTAAGGAGTAAGTGAATGTGTTAATCAGAGCATTTCATTCGACTATCGATAAAATTGAAGTTTTGATAACTGTCTGCAAGGCTGGTATCGGCATGATTGACAAATGTGTCAAATATTCATGGTATGATAATGGTATGTTTTGTTTTTATACGATTTCTGTTTCTATCTGTAAAACCTTTTTGATTTTTATGAAATTTTAATGAAAATTACTAATGTTTCACGTCATTTGCTCGATGGCCATTAACAAATTTTTGGAAAATAATTTTGGATTTAGATTCAAAAGTTTTTCTCATCGTGATACAGCATGGATTACTTTACGAATCATTAGCGTTGTTCAGTGGTGAGTGACGCGAGCTCGAGGGTGCTTCAAATCTTTTTTATAAAAAGAGCGTGTGGCATTCAGACAATGTTAACACATTATCCATTATTAAACATTTTACATCTGAACTACCTTCATATTTATCACCTTAATTGTTTATTTGATAATCAAATAAAGCTAGGAATGCAAAAAATGAAAAAATTACATTTAAGACATTAGTTATAAATTACTTTAGATAACGTTTTTTTAAATTTTATAGAGAGAGGGGTGACCACTAAACCAGTGCATATTTTAGATAATTTAGGAATGTTATCAATAAATCGAAATAATATCTTTGTTTTTAAAGGTAAAAATGCAATATTATATTCATCACTAACTTGGTGAAAAATACTCTAAATTTTTAGTATCAATTCAACACTATATAATTTCTTTTTTTTGGTATAATTTTTATATGTAATAATGTACAGCTGTGTGGAATTTTGTCTAATTTTTTCTAATATGTTTTGATCATTTGAATTTGTTTATGACATGTATATTATGTGCTATAAATGTAGCAAGCTATGTTTGACAAAGTGTCTCTGTAATTTATTAATATGTGTGTCTGATCTAAGGCCACATCCACACAGCTCATGGATCTGGGTATTTCTGAATCTGCAACTTTTTCTTTCTGCCATGGATGTGGCTATCGTCCACTCATACCCAGCAAATTTGCAAACAGATCCAGATATTTTTTAATCTGTTATCCAGTGTGGAATTTATTGAATCCAATAACATTTCAGATAAGTGTGGACAGTTGAATTAGGTTATTTTCTGATATGATGACATCACAAATGGTGTAGTGCTTGTTTCGTAACCAGTATTTACAGTTTCCCTGGTTATTAAAATGAGTCCAGAGTAAATTTAAATTTGTGAGAATGGGTAAGTTTGATTTGAATATGCTATGTTTACACAACGTATGAATGCAGATATTTCGTATCCAGAAAGAAGGTGCAGGTTCAAAAATATTCGGATATGTGTGGACAAGGCCTAAAACAATATAGTGTATACAATTTATCTCCAACACTGTATTTTAACCCAGTTATAACACCCACGGTCCACTTCCTCAATACCCAATTTGTTTTAACCCAGGTTGAATTATTTAATCCATATTTAGTTTACCTACCTTCTATAGCTTGCTTTGGGCTTGAAGTTTAGATTTAACAAGTTTCTTTATTGGTAAAACTGAGCAGAATTTTGTCATCATCACAATACTATACTTATGCAAAATGGGTCTCTGATCTTTGTCTTAATCCAGGATTAAGTTCATCAGAGTTTTAAATAACCAGCCCTAGGGCCTAACTCTGATTAACTTAATCCTGGTTTAGGATAAAATTCAAAAACCAAATTTTTATGTAATATTAAGTGAATTCCCTTTTTGATGCTTACAATTTTGTTTTGTACTACAAATAAAAATTACATTGATTTCATTTACATCCAAAATTCCAACTCAAAGCAAGTTACTGTATAGAAGGAATGAAATAGGAACCTAGATTCAAAAATTAAGTCTGGGTTACCACTAATTAGGTTTTGAGAAATTAGGAACTGGGCCAAGCACAATAATATATCAAAGTGTATATACACATGAATGGTGGTAGCGAAAAATTATTGGGGGGCACAATGGAAATTGTAAAAGTTCATTATTATTATTCTAACCAAATTATTGGGGGGCTGGCCCATCCAACCAAATTATCAGAAGGGGGGGGGGCTGGTCCTTCTAATCAAATTATCAAGATGATGGCCCTTCTAACCATATTATTGGGGGACTGGCTCTTCTAACCAAATTATTGGGGGACTGGCCCTTCTAACCAAATTATTGGGGGACTGGCCCTTCTAACCATATTATTGGGGGACTGGCCCTTCTAACCAAATTATTGGGGAAATGGCCCATCTAAACAAATTATTCGGGGGCTAGCCCTTCTGACCAAATTATTTGGGGGCTGGAACTTCAAACCAAATTATTGGGGAGAAAGAAATAAGAGAAAAATAACATATATATATAGCCTTTGGTGGGAATTGAACCCCAAATCTTTGGTTTACTGATCCAACGTGTTAACCACTACACCACAAGGACCAACCACCCTGGTAATGCAGGCGGACAATGTTATGTAGATGGTAACTGTAGGGGTTCCCAGGGGGATATTTTTCTCTATTAGGTAAGTTGAACACCGTAAATTATAGGTACGCATATATGGTATTATGTCTAAATATAAAAAAGTATCCTTATCCTTCTAATAATAGCATTCTTCCTGGGTGGGTAAATGAGTACCCTTGTTTGCTGGTACTAACCTGCAATGGATTAGTGTCCCGTCCAGGGGTAGTCAAAGACTCTCATCCACTTAACAGTATTTAATCTGGAGATAAGAGCCGGCCCAATGGGCCACTATAGGCTCACAAAATTATGTTAGCTTCTAATGATGGCAACAAAGCCTTTTGATTACTATAATTGTGGTTTTCGTGGTGTTTTAACATGAGAGATTTGAAAAATCACTTCCACTGATTCACCTTTGTCAAGTAATGTGAGGCTCTTATTGGTAACTGTCATCTTATTATTTCCTGGACCATAACATCAAACATAACATTGAATTTAGTAATTTAATTTATCTGTCCAACACATCTCACTACAAAAAAATTTACAAGAAAATAAAAACGATATTATAAAAAAATAGATTCAGTCTTTTAGAATTAAATTCACTTATCTAATAAGTATTTAAATTTATCCTTTACCATCACCGTTAATAAGAAGTGTATAGACATTCTATGTATAATTTTATGCAAAAAACACAACTGATTTACATATAAGTCACTCACTGTAATGGTTTTTGATTATACCATAATTTTAAATAACTAAAGTTGAACAACTCATTATAAGTTAGATTGAAATCATTGCACCAATTTAAGTTGTAAAACATGACACAAGAAAAAGACCTATTTTTTCATTTATTTTTAAGCAGATATTACTTACATTTAAATTGACTTTTTAAACATTTTAACACTAACTTGATTCATTGACTTGTTGTCTGTTTAGTCTACCATAATTGGTTAGATGCCAGTCTACTCTGCGTGCGACTTGGGTTTGATTCCTTGCTTATAACCAACACTCTGGGTCTTAAAATAGTTGAGGCTAAGGTGCTGCCTTTGTTATCACATATCGTGTCAGTGTCTTTCAGATAAGGTTATGTTAAACCATAAGTCTTGTGTCCCGATCGACTACACCTATTGGGGTCTGACTTATAAGAACTAACACACATCTATTGTACATGTGTTGTATCTTTGGATCAAAGATATCAAACATAAGGGTTCCAAAATAGTTCTTTTTATTAAATGTAAACCTAACGATTAGCAGAATTTAACAAATGAATGTAACTTGGTACTGAAACAGTTCAAATTTGTAAATCAGTTGTTTAGTATATACATGATTTGATGATACAGACCTGTATTTTGGTTCCAAAGGTCTTCTTAAGCCATACAGTAAAAAAAAATTTCCACTTCTCTCTCTGATAATAATTCTCTTGGACTTTGATTCTGAGGCTTTTTGCCTATACATCTATGAATATTATATCTCTCACAGCTTGAATGAATAAACTCAACTAACACTAAAATAGAATTATACAAAACAATATTTTTACTCTTAGTGGCATTATCTCAAACATTCTGGAAACTGGGTGGAGTTTCTCACAAAACATAAACAAACATATGCATCTGGCATGTGCTTGTTTTCCAGGTAATTTTAGAGATTTTTCGCTGTGTCATACCGACACAACGTATTGTCAAGAGTAGGGTGATCGTGATGTTGTGTGGTCTGTCTCATCTCAATACTTATTTAATTTCTGCTTACCTTTTATTTTCAGAGCAATTGAAGAAAAGTTCATCCACACCATGTATTGTTGACATGACAAATGACTTGAGGTCAGAATATTTGATTGATACACAGTCACTGAATGATGATTCTGTCATCTTAATGAAGGCCTCCTGTTCAAGTGATATTCATCAAACAAAGAACAATCAACATTCAAATGATATGAATTCAGAGAATGACTCCTCATTGAAAATATGTTCAAGCGAAAATGATGATGTCGACAGTGTTACTAGTAGTACTCAACAGGTTTCCATTGGTTGTAAAACGTGTGAAGAGCACCAGTCAACACAGAAAGTAACAGAAGTAGATTTTGACAAGCAACCTTATTGCTACCCTCCACCTTACAGGGAACCACAGAAACACAATCAGTACCAATACCCACCACCTTATAGGGAGCAAAAGAGAAACATCTCAACAACAGATAGAGTGGATCTACATAACATACCAGATGTTGATATTCTTGATAAACTTCTGCAAAGTTATCGTCAACCACCTCCATACAAGGAGCCAATGACTAATGTTACACAACCAATACAAGGAATTTCAAATCCTGTTTTGCATTTTGCAAACCACTCAAAGTTTGATGAAGAATTCCCAGCAGACACTCAGTTGTATTCTGAAGGTAATCGAAACTCTATTGATGGGCACAGTGGGGGTGGAGCACACAAGATCCTCCGTAATATTAGTCAGATTTCAGCACAACGGCGCTTACAAGATTCTTTTAGTTACAGCCTCTCAGCTGGGGAACCTTTTAATGGAGAATCGTTTAAGTTTTCTGGACGTTTCACTAATAATGCTTGGCAAGCTTCATCCACCAACAACTTGTTCAGTGAGAACCAGAGTGAAGTATCGAGTTATAGAATTGTTCACTCACCTAACAACTCAGGGGGAGAACAGACAAATAAATCATTTAGGCCTTCTGCTATGTGGAGTCCACACAGATTAGCACAATCACAACATTCTTATGATAGTAATGGATATTCTCTGGTGGATGTGAATGAACAGCCTCAATACAAAGGAACTGTTTTGCGGGCTGTGGGAGACACATCTATGTTGAGTATGTTATGTTACAGTTTATAAATTTGCTGTTTAAAAGTGCAGTGATTGTGGGATAAACCTTAATAAAAAGCTACTAGCATGTTTGTGCTATCTAAGTATACATAACTTCATTATTATAGGCACATCCCACAATCATTGTGATTTTACCATTACTTAATTGTGTTCAGGGCAGATGTGTTGGCCACAGCTGGTAAGATCTCCCAGTTGATAGGTAAGAACCAACACATGATTTTAAGAGTTGAACAGCTTTTATTCCGTGAAACACCGTAACAACAAAACTCGCAACGGGTGTCAAAAAGAAGGAAGACAAAAAGGGCAGGTGCTTAGTAACCATCAAACAACATGCTAGTATCATTGGCCAGTACAGGCACTGTGTAACAACCATAAGGTCCCCAGTACGACCCTGGCATTTTGCAAAGATGTGAATATATGAAAAACCTTATTTTTTCTGTCAAAGCCAACTCATTTTTCCATCCATCTGGGTTTTGTAAGTAAATACAAACATTTACAGGAGCTAACCTACAAAGGATTAGTTTCCCGCTTTCCAATGCTTTTCACAAAACATGCCCATCATCCCTTTCTTAACACATGCCCATACCATCCATTTGCTTTAGCCTTCTGAACCACTGTTTCCTTCAATCCCAACATCTTCATTAGATCCCCTGTGCTCTTTTTCCTCATCAGTTTTGCACCATGGCTCTCTTTGTCCTTCCCGAAATTTCCATCTCATTTTCCCTCAAACAACATGTCTCACTCGTAAGCATAAGTGTATAAATGCAGAAAAGAAATAAGTATTTAGCATATGCAGTGACATCAATTTGTAGCCCATGACCTGTGTATCGGGTGCCAAAGCATGGTTAATCATTAAAATGAAGTGTTGTTTTTAACAAAATATGTTCATTGCTGATGTTATAAATGAAAAACCTAAAATCATTTTGACCAATTTTGTACAGAGAGGGAGCACTCATCAATAGGTTTCCATTGGTCTTCATGTTGAATGCAGGAAAATGAATCTGTAAAAATTATCTCTTCTAAATGGACTTCAATGGTTGTATATAGAATATACAGAGCTGCTTCTTTTGTATGACTTACTGGTCTCGATTTCGTGCGTGTATTCGTCTGCTAAGATGGGCCTTGGAAACACTCTTATTTCTTTTGCAGTAGACTTAGCTGCATAATGTAGACACTGTAGAAAACCTGAAATGATTTTGATCAATTTTGTACAGCGAGGAAGCACCCATCAGTGGTTTCAATTGGTCTTTCATGTTGAATGCAGGAAAATGAATTTGTAAAAATTATCTCTTCTAGATGGACTTCAGTGGCCCGATATAGAATATAGACACTGTAGAAAACATGCTTCAGATCTTAAAAATAATATGTTTATCTGGCTTATACATGTAGAATCGTAGGATCACTTAACAGTTTCTGCAAGATTGAAAATTGTACAGAATAGGTGGGAGTAACCTATTTTTAATTTTTAAAAAATTGCATTTTTTGATTGCTGTCAGTAACAGTCTACTGTCAGACTATACACAAAGCTAACCCCAATGACACCCTCATTCTCTTTGATTTGTTTACATATTAATTCTTCTGATTGAACTTAGTTGATCTGTGTTCATCCAAGTTTATGTACATTGGACTGACAATCCAGTTCTACTAGTGTATACCTCCCTGTTTTTTAGGATTTGTGAATTATTTCAGAAATTTCTCCTATTTTTAGGTTTTGGTTCTAATCAACTGAATCAGTTGGATTTGTCACTTCCACCATCCTGGAGTGTTGGTTGGACTTCTGATGGCCAGAAGTACTACATAGAGTAAGACCTCCACAGTAAAATGTTTTTAATCATTTCTAGTCATTAAATACAAGAATTCAAAGGAAGCTAAACCCCAAATTTATTTTCTGACTTGTTGTCCAACAAACTCAATAACTATTTTCTTAGTTTTCCTAATGAACTAATTTAAAATGTTTGTGTTATTTGAAGTCATTCAAGACGAACAACAGATTGGTGTCACCCCCTCGAGAAGGCCGGACTTCCTGAAGGATGGGAAAAAGTTGAGTCACCACAATATGGTGTCTACTATGTTAAGTAAGTCAGCAGAAAATATGATAATTATTCAGTAATTATTCACTCTCTTATGGAAGTTATGGAAACAACAGTAGTTCTTAAGCTTTTCAACTTTGTCTAACTATTCAGACGAGCTTTTAATCCTGAGCTCTTAATTAATTTAGAAATAAAAATTTCTTGTTTTTTTCTACATGAATGTTGGTTGCAAGGTTTAGAGTTTTACATTCAGAAATATTGCAAGCGGATTAGTGTTCCATCCAGGAAGGATTACTGTGAAGTGTTTTGGTGTTCCGTTCAGGAGGAGTTAATGTGAAGTGGATTAGTGTTCTATCCAGGTGGAGTCAATGTGAAGTTGATTGGTGTTTCACCAGAAAAGGTTAATATAAAGTGGATTGGTGTTCTATCCAGGAGGAGTTAAGGTGATGTGGATTGGTGTTCCATCCAGGAGGATTATTGTGAAGTGGATTGGTGTTCCATCCAGGAGAATTATTGTGAAGTGGATTGGTGTTCCATCCAGGAGGATTATTGTGAAGTGGATTGGTGTTCCATCCAGGAGGATTATTGTGAAGTGGATTGGTATTCCATCCAGGAGGTATCAATGTGAGGAGTCAAGCTAAAGTGGATTGGTGTTCCGTCCAGGAAGAGTTAATGTAAAATGTTTTGTCTCGTCGAGGGGAGCTGATGTAAAATGGATATTTATTGTCATGCCAGGGAGAGTTCAGTGGGAGCTAATACATGTGTCATGGATTCGTGTCCTGTCCGGGGGGAGTTAACGTGCAGTAAATCTGTGTATCTTAGACTATTATCTGCCGCTAAAAACAAAGAAGTTACTAGGTTGGTAAAAGATTTATCTTTTCTTCTTCTTTTCGTGGTAGCCATCACACCAAGACTGCACAGCATCAGCATCCAGCCAAGACTCAGTTCATTCACCAGCAGCATGTTAACATTACAGCACATGAAAACAGGCTTCAAGGTTCGTGGAGTTTGTTAACTAGAAAAATGTAGCTATTAATAGTCATGATATTAGTAGTATTGTGATAGTAGTTGCAAGGTAATGGTAATAGCATGGTGGTGGTGATTGTGGTACCAGTAGTAGCATGGTGGTGGTGTTAGTGATGATAGTAGTAGCATAGTACGAGTAGTAGTAGTGGTGACAATAGTAAGTAGTATGGTGATAGTAGTATTAAGGTGGTGGTAGTAGTACGGTGCTGGTTTTAGTGGTGATGATAGTAGCATGGTGATAGTAGTAAGTAGTATGGTGGTAGTAGTTTTAGGTAGTGGTGGTAGTGGTGATAGTAGTAAGTAGTATGGTAGTGGTAGTGGTGGTGATGAAAGTATTAGTATACAGGTGGTGATGAAAGTATTAGTATGCAGGTGGTGGTGGTAGTACTGGTGGTAGCAGAAGTAGTAATCTTTTATTTATCCAAGGTAACTTTATCAAAATAAATATACAAATATATAAAGTTTGCTCAACCTAAAAGCCGTGTCCCTATATTACAGTGATCTCTACATTTAAAACTATAAAATTGGAATATTGAAACATTAAAATACAATGTTACAATGTACGGAGCTCAGCCACATTACAAGCTGAATATGTCAGATTGGTTTCATCTGCGCGCATACGTGTTATGCCATAATCAGTGGAGTCAGTCAAATCATTAATTTTATATACGAAAAAGCAAAGGTCCCAAAATAGACCCTTGAGGAACTCCGTAGGTTATGGGTATTACTTTGGGCAATACTTTATTGACATAATACTGCTGAGTTCTATTTAGGATGTATAACCTAAACTACCCCATTGTCCCAGGAAGAACTCCAAAACATTTGAGCTTTTTTAGTATAAGTTCATGAATGGTCAGCAGTGTCTAAAGCTTTTTTAAGATCTATAAGAATAATCCCATTAATCATTCGTCGGTCAATATCGAAGCACAACTCGTTTTGTAAATCAGCAAACTGGCTGATTTTGCTATGATCACAGTGCCAATGAACAGTTCTTCGATACTGGCAAGGTTTAAGCCTTCTCAGCCCTTGATGATGAGCTCAGGCATTCGAGATTTGCCCAAAAATGCAAAAAAAGGCATTATTTTGACGGTTTTCACCTTGAAACCGAAAGACGATGCGGGCTGTCACGTGACTAAGGTTTACGTGTCATCACATACACAGGCCATGGTGGTAGTGGTAGTAGTAGTAGTGGTAGTAGTCTGTGGTAGTGGTAGTAGTAATAGTAGTAGTAGTAGTAGTAGTTGTAGTAGTTGTAGTAGTAGTAGTAGTGGTAGAGTGGTAGTATTAGTAGTAGTAGTAG
>JAOTRI020090174.1:0-26510 GCA_028564885.2 Zoanthus sanctaehelenae
CTAGACACTACACATGCACATTTTAAAGGCATGTACTAAAACCTGAAACAACCGGAACGAAACCACCGAAACGAAAAAAAAAACATAAAAAAAAACAACCAAAAAAAACCAAACAATTAAACCTAGGTGTGTTAAGATGAAGCATGGTGACTTCATACCATTGATGCTCAACGTCCCACACATGCTTAAGCCAAAGCTGACAGCTGTTTATTGGGAACGGCTCACTTACGAGTGAAATGATTCTGTACGAAAAAATGCACATGCTAATGAATGCCAAAAAAATTCTTAGTGGCGAGTCACATGCTGAGGTTGAAAGTTTATATGGGCTCATAACGAATTCGAGAAACTGGAATTCATCAAGTCTTAAGGTTGTTTCGTTTATATATCAATCATGAAAATTACGACGTTTCGTTGTTGTTATTGTTTGGCCTGGCGACCAATAATTGTCAATTTCTTTAGGTGGCATTTTTTTCTCTTTTTGTAGCGCTGAGCTTGTCTCTCGGCGCGAATATTTGATATACCATATGATATTTCACAACCCTTTTTCACAACCTCGTTCCCAGCGCCTTTTCCATAGACTTGGGGTTGAAGTCTATGGAAAAGGCGCTGGGAACGAGATTGCCTTTTTCAGGGATGGTCTAGCAATATGGTCATAAAGATTTTAAACTTTTTGTTAGTGAGCGAGATTACTGAAACATTTGATTATTTCTTGAAATAACAACCGTTCCCTAAAAGTAGTTCCGTAATGGGTCTTGGAGTCCGGCGCATGTGAACTTCCTCCCCGCTGAAAAACTAAGAACGCTTTAACAATTTCTTATTTAATTAAAGACCATGGTATAGGCCGGAAGCGTTCTAGTCGGATTCTTGCGCATGGTTTGACCGCTATGTACAGGCACAGGTAGCCCAAGCTCATAATGCGTATACAATGATAAATCTTTTACTTCGATGTATATACATGAAATAAAATTTAAAAAAAACATTCTTGTTGTACTTACCTGCTTTCTTCTGGGAATATTTTGGGCCATTTGTATCCGACAAGTTAGTTTTGAATCACAATAGGCTAGCTAGACCTCCTCTTCCACATTCACCTTTTCGCTCTTTCCTTCAACTGGAAGAACTTCTCGGATACAAATGGCCTCAAATATTCCCAGAAGAAAGCAGGTAAGTACAACAAGAATGTTTTTTTTTTAAATTTTATTTCATGTATATACATCGAAGTAAAAGATTTATCATTGTATACGCATTATGAACTTGCGCTACCTGTGGTTTTATATGGTGTTGCTAAGTTAATTTATGCGTTTTTTTAATTTTATTTCATGTATATACATCGAAGTAAAAGATCTATCATTGTATACGCATTATGAGCTTGGGCTACCTGTGATAAAACACGATGTTTAACACAATGACTTCATTGTTTCTTTTATGTTTTTTCTTCAATTTGAGCTGCTAAAAATATAAAAAAGAATTAAGAACAATTTGAGGCTGCTCGGAAAACTGACTCAGTACTGGTTCTTATAAACAAAAGCGTGGCACTGTAGTTGGGAACCCTAAGTTTGTCTAACACCTAAAGTGTACAATTAATGCCATAAAAATCAAATGTTATTGGGCATACAAATTATTGTTTCTTAATTTTTGATTAAAACTAAAACCAAATCATATTCTTGTGCTAACGAGGGTACAAAAACCTTTTGACACAAGCGCATTGTAACTGTGAAACTGAAATATAACAAAACTTGGTAATTTGAAGCTCTGAAGGGTTTAGAACCAAAATGGCATATAAATTCTTTATATAGAATGACAGGTTTTCTCTGCTGGTTCTATCAATCAAAATAGCAAACAACGGCTGCATGTGTTTCATTAAAGGAAATTCTATTACTGTTTTCCGGGTTAGAATATAATTATGAACAGAGCTTATAGTTATACGGGTTATTAAGTACTATGACTATGTTTAACTGGCGGAAAGATCAAAAACTTTATACTATAATGTAATAATTATGACATATAGACATTCCGGTTGATTAAAAATATATTTTGTTTGTCTTTCAAACAACATATTTCTTCAGGCAAATCTAGAAAGTTTAATAGAAAAAAATCATTGTTGGTTCCATATTTATAAGGTGGTTTTACTGAAGTTTTCTTGACGAAATCTTTAAATACTTATACAGATACAGAACAATTTTAAGGATAATAAAAAATGAATAACATGGGGGAAAAATGCAATAAAACCGGATCAAAACGCTTTATGATTGCTTTTTAATATAAATTGTACAAATGTTATCTGTCTTTTACAATTCCGTTACAAAAAAAAAGGGATTGCTGTCAAATTCAAGTCTTGACAACTTTATTTAAGCAATTTTAATTCCGAGTATACTGAGACCCATAATAACTTTTGTTTGGTTTTTATATCCTCTTTTCGCTCTTTTATCTTTTAATGAGCACTTTTGTCTTTTTTTTTTCATTTGTCAAAATCAAAATATAATCTTGTTGGTTATGTTATTCGTGTGTTATTAAACATTTATGGTCACCAGCGACGAGCTTTACGTTACGGGTTCAGCGAAAAGTTACTTTACGATACAACGGTCGCAAAAAACAACATGAAAAATACTTAATACATTAATACTGATTTAGAATGGTTTAAAACAGTTGGTTGTAATCTTAAAAAATCTCCTAAGGTGCGAGCTTTAACAACTGATATCAAAACTTGCCATTTTATATTCGTGCCAGTGTCTTTAAATGGCGATTAAGAAATATTGTATTCGTAGATTAGAATAGAGAATTTTCACTGAAAAACTTTACCGGACACATATTTTTCTTTGACCGCAAAGTAATTTAAAAACTTCGAAAGCCAAATGTTTACACTGGGGGGTTAAAAAGCCTACAGCGAACTATTCATTAAAGTGAAGTCTTAGTTGTAGAATTTGTTTGTGTCGTAAATTATTGAAAAATTTAAAAGTTAACATGCAAGTCCGAGTTTTTAAGTTGCAACTAGGTTATTTCCATGACCGTAGACTAGACAAGTAGTTACCAAAAGTATCTTTTAAACTTATCTCATTGATTTACAAGGAAAATAGAGTTGTAGACTTCATAATGAGATAGATCTCTGCCATAAAATGCCATCTTTTTAATAATGAAACACCTAGACAAGCTTTCTAGCTAAGCCATGCATATTTGATGTCTTTCCTGCGAACAACAAAGACCATTTTCAAAACACAAAATTAATAATTTAAAATTCACGTTGATTAAATCTCTTTGTCACTTAACCCAGATACTAGATCAATTATAGATGACAAATTCTTTTCTATTTGGATTTTTGACTCTTTCAGATACAAACTGTCCGCTTACAATGTCATGTCAAAGTTTCGATTGGTCAACTACTACATTCGACTTAAGTAAATTCGCGCAGATGGTCTTTTATTACATGGGATAAAAAATCTTTCATTTGCAATGCAATAGTGTCAGTAAATTCAAAGAATAAAATCCCGCCATCACTTGCCATCACCACTTGCTCAAAACCAAATTTGGCCAGGAGGAAAGCTGAAGACCGACTGGTGATATATTCTCGTTTGCTTTTCCTCGACATAACCAAACCGAAACACGTGGTTTTAAATTACAACTGATGGGAGGCAGATAGTGTTGTAAAGTTGCACATCTCTGACTTGTTCTTACTTCAGGGAAGGACCATAAGATAACTGTGTAAGCTTAAAAAAGGATTTGCATGGATCTTAACTCGGTAAGTAACCCTTAGTAACAAATCTGGTAAAAATTAAGATAATGTATCATTGTAACACAAACGCAGTTGCACGCCACAAGTTAAAGAGACTGTCGCATAGATTTCCTTGTTTTTTCGTTTCGCGTTTTACAAACATACATGTTCACAATTTTGCTGATAAAACCTAATTTAAACTTCTAGTTCTAAGCGATGGTAGTGTTTCAATTATGACTTAGTGAAAATTCTGCAACAGAATTCGTTTTATTACTAATATGCATTGCATTTTAACTTTTGATCTCAACAAAAAAAGAAACTATAAACCAAATTAATGAGTGTCATTTTTTCTACCACAACTTTCAATGGTATTTAAGTTTTGTATATTATAAGTTGCCTAACCGCTCTTTTAAAACAACAACGAGAGTTTAATGTGCTTTATCTTGGATGAAACTAGAGTTGAAATTGACCGCATTGGATCAAAGTCGATCTCCTTTAAAATACAACTTTTTATGATGGAGAAATAGGATGAATATTCGTGTTCAACAAGTAATAGATGGCCTTCCTTAACTATTAATTTCTCGCCCAAACGATTAACTCGTTTGGGACAAAGAAGATGAATATTGTGTGTGATCAGATTTGTCAATACCAATGGCCATCTAGTTGGTGTGATAGTTTAGCACTGTCTAATGAAACCAAGCGACTCAATGACAATCTAATTTATCTTCCTAAATCTTTCAAAAATCTTTTGGCATTTTTTTAATATTCATATGGAAAGAAAAATGTTAAAACAATGGTTTACACAAAAGTAAATATGTAGACATGAAGGTTTTGCAGTGAGCTCTTCAAATTGAAAAAGTTATGTGTGAAGTGACAGGCAAGGGTAGAAATGTCAGAGCACATAATGTTTTCTTGTCATTTGAAACAAACGGGTACCAACGTTGTTTGAACTTGAAAAAGTCATCCTCTATTCGTGTGTCGGCACCGTTTATTCACCGAACAGGAAGCTGTGGAAGAACGAGATTTTTATTGCTAATAAATATTTCAAAATTTTCATAGCAGGTGTCTTCGAACGCTTCAGTTGATATGACATGAATAATTTCGGAGGAGGGCCGTTTGTATTTGCATACATGGATAATTCCCTCACCTGTCAATTTCAACAAGGAATTAAAGTTTAATTTCAGAGTTCGCAAAGTTTAATTTGCACTCTCTCAGTGACTCAGAACGACTTCTTTGCTGTTTTTTGGCAGGTGTTTAAGAAGTGACGGAAACAAATGGAGCCTATATAGGGCTGATATCTAGCACTTTCACATTTGATTCTGAAGGGAAAAAAAAAACAAAAAAGATGGCTGAGCGAAGAAAAAGTAGTTCCCCACAGAAATATCCTTCAAATATGAGCGACTCTAACGTGCAAACTGTCCAGAGGTTTTCATTTACACACGAGGATGTCTTTAATTATCTATATGGTTATCTTCCCATACAACTTGTCCACCCGGCGCAGCTTCAACGTGAAAAACAACGAGAAGACGAAGAAGCCGGGGTTCCATGTAAGTCTTACTCCAAGTTAATGTTAGTGAGGGAATTGCTCAAAACCTATGAACTGTAATATGAAATTAAAACCTAATCTCGAAAAATACAGAATAGTTGAAAGTAATATAATTACACTGATTTGACGAGCAGAGTTAACTCATTGTATAAATCGTAGTTTTGTTGGGAAGTCAATATGATACAAGAAAATCTAAGTTACATATCAAACGCTTTGCATTAATAATAAGCACGTGTTTTTCAAATCTGGTATTGTGCCACGCTATAACATTTTTTGAATGCTTTCTTATAAAAATCCGAGTGTAAACTAACTGGTTTTATGAACTAGCGGTTGAGGATAACTCTTTTCCCTTTGGTACTTCAGGATAACATAGTAATGTCTAATGAATTGAACGGAAAGTTTAATACTTCACAAAGGTCATCTTATTATTTTTATTTCTATGTACTATAAAGTAAGAACGAAAATTGTATCTTTCCAACTAACACTTATAAAATAGAACAAAACTTAATTTTTAATTATAAACGCTCATAAGTAAAAACAAGCTTAAGTGTTTTATTTTATCAATTGGATAAGAATAGATTTGAATTAACTTGTCTCATTTTATCGGATTACAAATTACTTGTTAAATAAAATAAACGGTTTGGCTATCTTATAAAAATGTATAATTTCACTGAATTAGGATTATATACGAAATCTAGAATATTTATAGCTAGTGCTAATATTACTTTAATTAAAATGACAAGAACAGAAATGGATTCAACCTTAGGCTTAGGTCAAAGTAAATACTAAACCGTCAAAATTTGTTGTGTTTGCTACTAAAAAACTTCTTTGAAATATATTTGAATTTTTAAAATCTCTAATTCCCAACTTAATGTTAGCATCGTGGCCGAGATTAATATTAAACGAGCAACTGGCAAAAGTTTTACAATTTCATACGTTTAGAAAGATATACCACGTGTTGAAGCTGATAAAAGACGTGTTATTTTAAAAAAACGATCTTTATGACAGAAGGAGTTTCCAAACCATAGTAATTTTAACCATATAATCTTTGTCACGCATTTCAAAATACCACTATTATAAGCGCTCTTCACTTTCTGCTGTACTAACTAATTAATAATAAGAATGTATTTTTAACCTTGTTACTGAATGTTTGCAATAAGAGAAATTCTGTCGTGATAAGCAACTTTTTGATAATTTTTAAAAATAAAAGAAAAAATATCGCTTTTTATAAAAACTCAGCCTGAACTTGTTCTCAAATTGTTCATTTTCTGCCAATCTGAACCTAATTGTTTTTAGAAAATTGTTCCTTCAAAAACGCTTATATAAAAAAAGTTGTATTCAAGGCAAGTAATGCTAATTTTCAACATTAAGTTGTTTCAGTGTCCACTGCAACTATTATTTACACACTGAGACAAATCTTATTCGCTCTAAAGCTACAACAAGGAAATATCTATGATTGTATATGAGTGTGTCTTAGCTGATTTTACTGTTTGCATTTGTTTCATTATCATATATAAACTTAAGGAAGTAAAAAAACAGATAAACAAGTTTTAAGATGAAAAGGCTTGTCAATCGAACAAAGCGATGAAGATATACGTGTCTATTGAGTTTCTAGGGCGTTTTGAAACTCGGAGTGGACCGACCGTAGTATAATAAATGTTTTCGGACTCGAGTTTTACGGGGGATCATTATTTGGCACAAGCAGTTTTAATACTTTTGACTTCGTAAAAAACCTTCCGATATGGTTACAATCAAGCAAAAACTGTAAACAAAGATTTGAGTTATCTGTTATTACAAATAGCTAAAATGATCAATTTCACTACGTTCTGCTTAAATGAATTAAAGCTCTAAAATGAAAATGACAGTTTTCAACCTTAGCGTTTTATTTGCAGACATGCTTCAACGTTACTTAAGCCTGGTTCAAACTAGTGAGAAAAGCACAAGGATAAACACAGAAATAAGCACGGGAAAATCTGTGTGTGAGCATGAGTGAAATAAGCAAAATGAAGAAGTACAAAAAAAATTAACAAGCATTTTCTTTTATCTTTTGCGCTGTGTTTTATATGATTATTTCGTTTATTTGAATACTCACCAGTGTGAACATCCGTCAAACAAGCATAAGCAAAGCACACAACACACAGTCCAATTTGCGCGTGTGTATTTTTCATTTTTTTAAGCTTCTTTCACAAGTGTGAACCAGGCTTTACGGCGTGGGTTGAACTATGATAAGAAAGGAGATAAAAAAGATGAGACATTGGGATAATTAACAATTAGACCCGTAACCCTTGAGGGCGAAGGGTCTAATTGTTTTAGTATCACCCAACTAGTCGGACAGAAAAAGCAATAATAAAGTTAGCAAATGCAAGTTGAAGAAAGATTTTTTTGGAAATAAAACGAAAGAAAGCGTGCGAATTTCGCAAGTCGATGACTATTACTAATAGTCCTCTTGTAGCGTAGCCAAAATTTTATAATGCAGGATTTGCATTAGTCTACTAGTTGGATGATACTAATGTATTATATCAACGTTATAGACGCTATTTAATATGACAATTCTTTAAGAACAACAAGACTCGGATTTGCTGAAAATTACGAGCATTTTAAGAACAACCTCAGGCTGAAAAACTGAAAATGTTTTTAGCTAAAACTTTACTGAAATCTTCAATCCGCTCACAGAAAAATAAAAAAAGAATACACTAGTTCTTTTTCTAAAAAACGTGTGTCCGATTATAAAGGGAAACGATGCTTTATTTTTTTCCGTGTATAATGCGAACGTAAATTACAAGAGTCAAACAAGTTTCAACTTGGAACATTTTCACTTTTTTTCAGCCTCTGTCTGAGCTTAAAGCGTGTTCTTAACTTTCCGCCAACCTGAGCCTCATTGTTCTGATCGTTCTTAAAAAAGGTGTTTATTTTGTCACAACAAAATGCTGAAGATACAGTCTGCATCAATATTTACAAGATCAAATTAAGGGCTCTTTGTGAGTTCGAGGTATCTCAGCCAGGGACTAATTCATACGATTATTTAGTGATTTATCACCAAGGATTGAAGTTAGTAGTACTTAGCACAACTATCTATACTTGACGTTAAAACTTATAGCCACATTGCATTTTTATTACATCTTTTGTTTTTAAGGCCACTCTCTACCCTATGGGCGTTTTTTTTCGCTACTTTTAGTGACATTTTTGATATCTCCGTCATAATTTTGAAAATCGAAAAAAACAATAATCAGTTTACAGATTGAGTAAAAAGGAAGCCTCGTAAATATTTTCAGATTTTTCGGATGAGATTTGTGGGAGGAAATGGATTTTTTAAATGTAGTTTTTTAAGGGAAATTTGAATTTGGGTGAATTTTAGTGAAATTTAAAAATTAATTTTGGAGTTAATATTTGATAGAAAATCGCCAAATCGTCCTCTAACCAAGTTGGACCTTCGCATGGTCTGGAGGGACGGTTTGGCGGTCATCCCCCAAATTCTTCTCACTCAAATACTTCTCTCAACTTACTCACTTTCCACCAAAATTTAGGGTAGAGAGTGGCCTTAAGTGTTATACGAGTTGCTTATTACATGGCAAGCCAAATTTCTAGGGCCAATAATCAAATACTGCGCGTTGATTGGCTGAAAATTGGTCCAACAACTTCTCAAACAGAACCGGGAAGTTATTGGACAGATTTCTAGTTAAAGAGAGCGCACGTTTGTTCTCTTTTACTAATCTAAAACTGAAGCCATGTAATAAATATCTTAATAATCTCGTTTGCTCTGTCTGTCCAGGGAAAATATTTGCAATCGGTCTTTTGCAAAGACCTCGCTACACTCGGTCTGTACTGTGAAAGACCTCGCACTCGGGTATTAAGATATTTTTTATCAAACCTCTTCCTTCCCAGGGTGTGACATTTGTAGTGAAAAACATGAAGGTGAATGCCCAATGCACGGTCCATTACATTCGCTAAGAAAACTTGTGAGCGCTGGACAGTCGAACAGTCCCTTGGAAAACGGCTCAGTGTTAAAATTCCCAGATGAAGTATGCCTGTGCACATCGAGTATACCTTGCATGGGGTACGGCGTGTGTGCGCGTAAACGGATTCCCGCGGGAACATGGATCGGACCTTACGAGGGAAAGCTAATGAGGCCCGAGGACATTAAATCAAACACTGACACGGAGTACATGTGGGAGGTAGGAATGATTAAGACATTACGTTAGGGACAAGCAAAGTAATAGCGAATGCGAGAGGAGCGAGTTAATTAATTGAAATGGCTATATGAGCGGTAACCCCGCAAAGGTCTTCAATAAACTAAATGTGAGCGGTAGGTGTCAACTTTCTCCTAAATCACACAACTAAATCCAGTACAAAACTAAGACTGAATCTGTATTGGTTCTACGCTTGTAAAGAAAGCAAGAATAGCCTTACTTTTACTTTTGTAAGATATTAGTTGTTGCGTGGTTTAGGAAAAATTTGACACCTACCGCTTATTTCGTCTATTGAAGACCTTTGAGCGGCTACCGCTCATATAGCCACCTCGTTAATTAATAGCTATATCCCACGTGTGGGAGGTAAATTTAGGAGAATACGCCTGGTTAGCACAGTTGGTAATGTTGTAATAAAAATGTAAATTCTACACCGTAAAAAAGAAATACTTACTGACGTTTCGGATGTTAGTCCTTCGTCCTTAGTCCCTTACTCCGACGAAGGACTAACGTCCAAAACGTCAGTATTTCTTTTTTACGGTGTAGAATTTACATTTTTATTACCAAATTGTTTCTTTAGAAACACCGACGCAGCTCAAACTAGTTAGTTTTCTACACAGTTGGTAATGTGCCAATCTACAGCGCGGGAGGCTTGGGTTGAAAGGTCTCCGTCCACCCGAGAGTGGTAAAGATGGTGTCCCCAAGGGAGGAGGGAAGAGCCTGGGCACGAGGTTGCCCAATAAGTAGGCCTTTGGCCAGCTAAAGTATACATTAACACCTAAATAAATTAATTTAATTTTCGTGAGTTTCATTTACAATCTTCGGGTCGTTTTAAACAATATTCTTGTGGACTTTCAACACGTTTGGAAAGAGAAATCTTTTCTTACCGGCATGCGCAAACTCCAAAAAGCTAATTTTGTTGCAGTATTTTTCTTAAACATGGCGTAATTGCGGCTAAGCTCGTTCATTTTGAAACAATTAAGTAAAGCACCGCTACAGCTTTGAAGCTTTCGATATTCTGACGATTAAGTTTGCACTTTCATGACTTGGAAAAGTTACCTTCGTACACCACAGGGAGCCCAAGCATTTTTTGTGAATATGATGAACATGTCATTCATACACATGTAGAATCTCTATTACTTATTTTGTATAATAAAGACTTAGTAGGGAGGACTTGATTATTGTATAGAAATTACACTAATTCTTATACCCACGCAGCAAGAGTCCCTGCCTAGCACCGTAAATCGACGAATTCGTTTATTTTCCACATGATTATCAAACCATCGTGTGCAACTTTTTTGAGGATTTGCACTGCTTTCAAGCAAATTACAAGCTCGACTAATTTTTGTCACTTCCGAAGGTATTTCATGACGGTCAAGTGAGTCATTACCTTGATGGCAAGGATGAAATCAATTCCAGTTGGATGCGTTTTGTTCACTGCGCTCGCCACAAGAAGGAGCAGAACATGGTAGTGTTCCAATACCACGGTTGTGTGTATTATCGGACAACACAAGATATACTACCCGGTCAGGAGTTACTGGTCTGGTATGACAGTCGATACTCGCAGTTCATGGGCGTCCCAGTGGCGCTCAACGATTCGGGAAGTCGTGGTAAGTTATGACCTTAGATGAAAATTCATGCAAAATTCTAATAATTTACTTGAGTTAAAAACCAAAAAGCTTGGTCCGGATTTTTAGCAAAGGCCAAACCTCCACCCTCTGCCTTGTTACATTAGCAGTAATGCTGCATTTTCATGCAAAACTCAATTCTGGGTTTTTGGAATTAGAATGCAATTGTAGTACATGTAAACAGTGGAGTTTTCCTTTCAAAAATGCAAAATAAATTCTTAACAAAATCTGATTCTTGAAATATTTTTTAAATTTGGCTAACTTAAGCCTACACGTTTGTAATTTAGCAGTTTATTACTGAGTTATAAATCACTTGCCAACACATTAATAGTACCTTGTCTACCTAGGTGTTCAGCCCCCTCGTGACCTTGTTGCGCAAGATCGGGCTCGTGCGCGGGACAAACTTGAGAGTGGCGACCCCCCTGCAAAACGCCTTCAACTTGAACACGACAACCCAGTCTACACTCACTCGCCACCACAACGCGGCCGACCACCGTTGCGGAGAGCGGAGATCGAAAATCGACGCAAAACAGAGATTGAAAACGGGCTGAAGTTCTTTGAAGAGCAACAATTGAAACAGGCTGCGCAGACAAGAAGACCGCTGTCGTACCGTGGACGCGGCCGCGGACGCCATTTGACCTCAAACCGCGTTGCGGATACCGCTGACGATTTCACGTGGCGTTGTAATAAATGTTTTAAAGCTTTTACAAATAGAGAACAACTGGAACTTCATCACTGTAACGGACTGAGCGGCGGTAAAAATTATATTTGTCCACACTGTAATCAAACATTTTCTCATCCTGCAGACTTTCGGACACACGTCGAAACGCATGTAAACGAGAGACCTTTTCGCTGCGGTTACTGCGCAAGTGCGTTTACGAGTGCTACGCTTCTTAATCAGCACGTTAGAGTTCACATGACAGAAATTAGTCAGGAAAAATCGATTGGAAGACAAGAACGCATAATGCAAGCGCAGGAGTTTTCCTTTTAGGAGATGAAAAAAAATTTCAAATGAAAATGTGGGAAACCACCTCCCATTTACCCTTGAAACTAAAAGTTTCCTTCCCAAATTTAAAATAAATAGTTAAAGCAACATACTAATTACTGTTTTACAAAGTGTTTTAGCTCGCTACCTGTTCGCACGCTGCGATCAAAACAAAAATTTCACCTTCTTCTATGAACAAGTGAAAAAAGATTTTTGTCTCAGAATGGTATATTTTTGTTACTTTGTAGCGCTTTTCAACTATAAATAAGCAAATAAAATCCTGTAAATAGTCATTTGACACTTCCACAAAACGCGAGTGAGCCGCCATTCCTTTCGCAAACTCGTCACCTCGAACTATCACGAATAGCTCGAGGTTAGGGAGCCAATCAGATTGTAGTATGTGTAATAGCCCTTATATTGGAAAATACTAAGAGCTGATAACCTAGATTGAGTAAACCAATCAGAACGCTAGAAACGCAATATTCGAGATTGAAAATTTAATACATTCCATTACTGCAACACAGTATGGTTTTCGATGTTTGCTAGTTAAATTTGCTCTTATTGTTGAGTTTCCATTATTTATCATTCAATTTTTTTCATCTTGATTACTGTTAATTTATCACAAAACCAAGAAACTAAAACTTAGCCCCCCCCTCCCCCAAGTTTTTCTTACGAAATTTTTGAGTTTCTCGGAAGCTTGGATACTTCTGAAAATAGGTGTGCGACTCGTACACGTGATAAGCATCAACTTTGTCCGATAGATGCGAGTAAATGCAAACACAATATGAGCTTTACGAGAAGGAAGCTGAAGAATGCGATGAAATGAAAATTATACTTTTATTTATATTCGCGCGAAGAGACTATGTGACTTGGCCGTGTTGTGGCCTTGATAACCATATAAAATACAAAATATTACAAGAAGCGAATCATAAAATAAACTACTTAAATCAAAATTGAAAACTTTACATCTAAACAAACTTTTATTAAAAAAACGGATACAAACCAACTATTTCGAGCCATACACTGCACATTCTTCGACTTCTGTCAAGTGATTAAATACTGGCCTCTGAACGGTCGGTCAAACGTGACAAAAACCAAGGGGCGGAAAATGAGATGGAAGGGGGTGGGGAAGGTTGCAGCATTATATTTGAAGTTTCAGTATTTTAATTTTTTGACCTTGTATGGATACCCATTCCCCCTTTAAATGAAAGTAAAACGCTTGAATGCATTTGTAGAGCATTTTCAACAGGTGACATCTTTTGCTTGATAATTGAAAAACTTTGCAGTCTTGCCTTAATATTTGCTTGAAAAATAAACATTAAAAAAAATTAAGTCGAGATAAGTTAAAATATACAGAATCGGAACATATATAGACATTTTTTGCGCGCTTTTTGTAGGACCTGAACATGCATCTATAACTTGATAAACTCAAAGTTGCTATTTCTTGCATTTAGGAAGTTACTGAAAACTTATTACTTGAAAACTTTGTCTTTGCCTGCAACATGATAAAAAGCTTCAGTGACAAAATATTTTCAAACTATTATGTTCTTGTGTTAAACCAAAATAGAATCGGAAATGGTTAAGGAGAATTCTTCACTTAATCCGCGTACGAAAACATTTTTTCTCCTGCACTGAGCACTCAAATGTCCTAAAAGAAAGAATTCGTGCCTAACGTGCAACTATCGTGTTATGGATGCACTTGGGAAGTTGTTAGAGCACTTGAAAAGCGCTCTCGTGCTCTCCAAACTTCCCCGTGCATTCATAGCACGATATACGCACGCTGCTCATGAATTAATTCTTAAAGGGGAACTCCAGGATGTTAGCAAGTTTGATTCTACTAAAGGTTCAAAATTCCAAGAACTAATTTGTTACAATATATCTGGTAAATTGGCATTTGAAGCGGAGTTATTTTCTTTCAAAGTCATGAAACTCCGCCATTTTGGAAAAAAACCGACGGTTCAAATACACACAAAAAATCCTTTACAGCAGAAGCAGGAACAAATACAATTTTGTGACAAAATATTACTTCTGTTTAGAAACCAATGCATGTTTGAAAACTCCGCGAAACTGCTGCATTCGTTGTTTGACGCGGTTTCGTCACAAATGACTGCTGACTACTGTAACGCGGCTCAAACCTTAACAAGATGGCGTACTTTCAATTTGTCTTTTTCACAACTTTAAAGTAAAAAATCTCGGCTGTTTTAAAAGTTGAGGGTAATAAATAATCAAAACTATAACCAAAAATATTCAGTTAACTGAAATAAAAGCAGAAGCGTAACGCTTGTGGGATGTGGCTGGAATATAAAAAATGACTGTGTTGCACATGCGTGCTGGTAACGATGCAATCACTAAATGGGGCACTATGGCCTCGCAGGTCAGAGGGACTTAGCCCGTACTGAAAACTCTTAAAAAAGAGTGAGCCTAAATGTTAGCAGCCGTGGACAGCTGCTTCGGCCTCATCACCGGACACAGCTAGCAAACAGGCTCAGATTCCCACAGAAAATACAAAGTAAAGTAGAAGCGTAACGCATGTGGGATGTGGTCGAAACAGCTGTCCAGGGCTGTTAACATTCAGGCTCACTCTTTTTTTAAGGGTTTTCAGTACGGGTTAGTCCCAACCTCGTACCCAGGGTCATTCCAATGACATAGACGTGACTACTACGTCAGTGAAATGACCCTGGGTACGAGGTTGGCTTAGTTTTTCTAACCCGAGAGGCCATAGTGCCCCATTTAGTGGCTGCATTATTACCAGAACCCATGTGCAACACAGTCATATGAAATATAAGCAGTTTACCTTTTCCCTGGAGTTCCCCTTTAAATAGAACGTTTTCGACCATGCGGTCATCTTCAGGAAACATGAAGATGTCCGCACGATCGCACAGGTCTTATTTCAACATATCTTAACTTTTCCAGCCTTTGCAGTTTTGTTAGAAACATTCCCCGTGTTTATCTTGATTCTTGAGCATCACCAATAAAAGTACGCGTCACGGTTATAAAAAAAGTTCTAACGGTAAGAAAAATACATTGGGGTCGACTTTACTTGATATATTATTACAGTAACAATGGTGTTAGTGTTAATTCCGTCATTGCGAGTTTTAGATTTGTGGAAAAGGTACGTTACATCAGTATTTACACAATTATAAAAATAATATTAACAAATTCGCACTATGATTTGAGCCGTCCACCAAAATTCTTTCGCGCGCTCGTAAAACCAATCAAACTGGACCGGTCAGAAAAAATATAAATAAACAGGGTTAGTTATTAATAGCTGATTTATTAAAGACAGGGCACAAACATCAATTAACTTATTAAATTCATTAAAAACAAAGCGCATAAGTTAGTCATTACTGTTTTAAGGCACTGTTCACATTAAGCGATATTTCTCGGGGGATAGCGATATCTCGGAGATGGCCATGTTTTTATACATTTAGTTTCACCCATTCCGTTCACATGAAGCCGAGATAATTAGGGGATGCGCGATATCTTGGTATGGAAGGTACAGAATGTTCATATGAATGGTTCACCCCGAGAAATCTCGGGGGTAGGGACAACTTTATGAATCGTGCACATGCGTTCGTATCAGAATGAGAGAAGCTGGCGGCTAGTTAATAGAGACCTTTAGATCCGAGAACGAGGATAAGATTTCAAGCGCGCGCGCACTTTTTTTTTTGCAAACACGTTGCGGAGAAGACAAGATTTCATGCAAAAGTCGTCCTCTGGAGGACGAGTTTGCTGGAAAAAGCGCGCGCGCAGTTAAATCTTGTCCTCCTCCTCGTCCTGGTCCTCGGATCTAATGGTCTTTAATACCATTAACCAAGACATCTCGGGGTCAGGTTTTCTCGCGTGCACAGTTTTATCCCCGTTCCCCGCCGAGATACCGCACCCCATGTGAACAGGCCCTAAGAAGCATTATACAATGTTATATACTACTATACGTAAATGTATCTATAAAGCGTTTAAATGTATCTATAAAGCGTTTTCACGGTAGCGCAACATTAATAAATATTCCGCTTTTCAAAAAACGAATAGCATCATCACATCTATATTTATAAAAATGCAAAGTTTCGAGAAAATTGCCCCCGAATAGATCTCTTTCATAAATGGCGACCATTTTGATATTTTTTTGTCTTCATTCATATTAGCCTCACTAACCTCGTTTGGAGTAAGATATTCCTTTTGTCTTCATTCATATTAGCCTCACTAGCCTCGTTTGGGGCAAGGTTTCTTTTGAATTTTCTGTTTGAACACGAGGCTAGTAAGGCTAATTTGAATGAAGACAAAGGAATACTAAAATGGTCGCCATTTATGAAAGAGGTCTATTGGCGAGGATGTGAACTTTTTAAGCTAAAAATTTTGTGTTATTATTGAAAGAAAATGTCAGTAAGGACGTACTCCTCTAAAGCTCTAAGTTTACTAGTTCTCGTTAACACGGAGTTGCATTGTATGGTTGGGGTAAGGTTTATTGTAATTCTTTTGTGTTTTTATCCAATTAAAAACAACTTTCTAAGCTACTACGTACCGACCCGAAAATGTATGAGCTTAGTATGCTTATCATGCAAAACCCATACATTTTCTTTACGAAATATTTACCTTGAAATGTTTAAATCTCCGCCAATTTTTGCGCAACCTCAGGGAAACTTTGTATTTTTACTATTCGTTTTTAGAAAACCGAAGTATTTATTGTCACGCTACCGTGAAAAGGGTCTATGGCGAAGCGTTATAAAAATAAACGTGTTACGTTACAATAAATTTACATATTTGCATACTTGTGTTGCATTTGAAAAGGAAATTGATTAGATCTTGTCTCCTGTTCATAGTTGCGCTACAATATAATACTTTGAAACTGAAGTTAAACTTCGAACATCTGTTTTTACACGTTTCAATTAAGAACTTAGTTTCGTTGCATGCAGAAATGTCTTTAAAGATTTAACTACAAAAAAGTTTTTAACTTTTTTTAAACATTGCAATATTCAAATGGTTTAAAACACTAAATTTCGATCACCGATTCGCCTCACTTCCTTGCTCCAACGATTGTTACCGATGGCATAGCGGATGTTCATGCCCTTTCATCAAACACGTCACACGGCATACAGCTCATTACCACTTTCCATGCACAGTTCATTATTTCTTACTGTAGAAACAGAAAGCAGTTAGGACAGTAGCCAAAAAGCACTTCTAAGTGTTAAAACGTCGCACAGAGTTTTGTCTCTAATGGTTTGCTTAGAATTAATTTACATCGCCAAAATCTCACGTCGACGTCTGATACCTAAAATCTTGGGTCTTTATAGGCAAGGTGAAACGTCACGGAGCCCAAACACTAAGATTTTGCACAACACTCCTCCACGTCTTCGACTGCATACATTATCTTTTATTAAGATTTTGGAAAAGGAAAATGAACACAAAAATAAATAAGAAAATTAAATAAATTGCTGATTCATACAGAGCATTTTCTATATAAAAATTCAAATGTGCTTTACAACAAGTAGGCTCACTCCAGAATGGGGGAAGTGCTCTTTTTTTTAATTAAGGGATGTGTCTGGTGATATTCTCGTCAAAATAAACATTTCCCGCCAAATATGATGACACACCAAGGGAAACCCAACAACACTAGATCGATCCTTTTAACACGCAAACACGGAGTAAAATAACATTTTATTTAGAAAAAAGACTCCATATTTTTCAAAAAATTGCATATTGACATCTCTGATCCCGGCTTGCTAAAACTTAAAACTAAGTCATGTTAACACCTTAACCTAAAGATAAAGAACAGCAGCTTAATTAGGGCCTGCTTTAAAGTTCCTATAAAAACCGAAGAGGTGAAAACATTTTAGAAACTTTAACTTGTGCAAAATTGTACCAACGTTAGTTTATGAACAAACAGAATGCTTCAAAACATTGCTTATCACACGATATTTGATTTTAACTGAAATTTGCATACAATCTACTTAATTCTATTCAGACCGAAATGGGAAGAAAATGCCTGTGCCAATTTTAATTAATCATAAATATTTTAGATACCTGAAGATTAAAGCAGCAAAATTTAGTGACTTCTAGAATATTTTTTATTATTTATCATGGAAGAAGATGGTTGGTTGTTGTTGCTATCAAAGAATAGGAAGTTATTAATTTCATCCTTTTTAAATTTGGTACTTCATTTTATTTTGTAAATTGATCTCGCTTTATAAAAACTAGAAGACTTTTAACTATTGCACAATATATCGTGAAATAGCGAAGATGGCACCATGAAAGAGTCGTTAAAATAAGGATCTCAACTAGGGATGGTGTAATTTCAAAGAAGACGTGGGATTCTATAACATGCATAACAAAAATGGCTAAAATATCATGTTTTTTAAAAAAACTCAAACGTTTCTGCTAAAAGTCATCTTCAGGAATCCAAAACGTTTGAGTTTTTAAACAATATGATACTTTAGCGATTTCAATGACATCTATAAAGCTAAATACGTTTAAGAGCCTAGTTGCCCGTGGGGCCGGCGGTTATCTCCGGTTTCCATAGTGCTAAACGGATGAGAGTCTTTGACTCCCCCTGGACAGGACACTAATCCATCACAGGTTAGCTCCCAGCAGATGCTGGTACTCATTTACCAACCCCGGGAGGATGGAGTTGCCTTAGGCGGAAAAGAAGACCACACAAATATTCAAATCTCAGCAAAGTGCCGGGATCGAACTTCGAACCTTGTGGTTGGAAGGCAGAGATCTTACCAACTGTGCCAACCACGTCCGCCCAGGCCTGGGCAACGCATTAATTCTTCAGATTTTATGATTTTTTATGATTGTATGCCAGAACCCTTGCTTACCTTATACCAAGGATTAAACCAGCTTCTCGTCTTGACATTTTAGGTTCGAACCCACCTCTGTAATAATGGGAGAAAGTCTATGAAGAAAACAACGACAAAAATTCAATAACATACATTAGTGTGCAGAACATTGAAACACAAATAATAATTGATTATCACAACTACTGTAAAAGAATAAAAAATTTACCCATTTTTTACAACATTTAATTATTGGAATAAAAGTGAAGTACAGTGTGTACAAAATAAAAAGCAGAACTACTGTACTTAGTCTGGTTAAATAGGCGACTTATGGAACATACAATCACTTAAATTAGTTTTGATCCCACATCATCAAATCTTGCATCAATGGAGGAGTGACCACAGCATTCCCCAGATTATACAAAATTATTCCATTTCTGGTTTCTGTAATACGTAAACCTTAATCAGAAGAACCTCAGTGGGGATCACTCTTAGTCAGGCCTCTACCCTAGGGAACTGTTTGACATGAGTGACACTACCAATGATACCTGCAAACACAGTATTTTAAGGATTTCATCCATAGATTGCCAAAATAAAAAAAATCAGAAAATTATGTGAAGCAAATTACCATGTTTGTAAGGGAAGGTCTTTGCCTGGGCATTTATCATTCAATAATCAATCAAAGAGCACAGGAAACTGTGGTTATAAAATTTGCAAAATTTAGTTAATTGTTAACAAATTCAACATTTGTTAGAATTGTGAGAATTATTTGAGCTTACAACTCTAGTTTAAATGTCAAGCCATATACAAAGCTCATATTATGAGACTTGTCTTTGTACTGTACAGTACTTGTAACAATTAAACATTTCACCTTGAGGGTTCATTAAACAATAAACAAATTATGTTTTACCTATAGCACAATTTCATAGTTGTTAAAGAAATATTCAATGTTTACTTGGTATATCAATAAAGTACCAGAGTCAATGTAGGCCAGTCAAAAATAGTAACCAAGTCAAAGTCAAAAACAATAAAAGATTAACTTAATGTAATTAATCTACTTTATTAGTCCAAACTAAACTTAGTTACTCTGCAGTCAACAGTAATTTATTACTGCATATTCATCATTCTTTGTGGTTAAATTGAGAACAATTGTATCAGGGTCATGACAGTGCATTCTGCAGTAACTCAATTATTGAGCCAGTTAGTCATACTCCCAAGCCCCGAGACAGCGTGGGCATATAACACAGCATAGCAGGGAATTTTAATGCATATTCAGGAGCATCAACTTACAGGTAAGAAATAACCAATGCTTTGTAATTCTGATTGATTATTATATTTGATTTTTATTGTTTGAAGTTATTATTTAACTTTTAATTTTGCTTTTGTTAGATCGACCGGTAGCAGTAAGTTTACAACTTGAGTTTGTTATGAAACTGCTCCTTGTGGAGTGATCATTGAACATTGTTGCATATAAAATCATTATCTTGTTTGTTTCATTTATTCATGTTGTACTCAGTGTAGGAAGATGTCCCATTCCCTAAAAAGACAGTCTTAGGGGGCGTGTTCTTGACTATATCCCATTTTAGCAGGGATTTAACACTGAACTGAAAGTTGATGAAAACAAGAGAGAGTCTGGAACTGAATTGGTAACACTGTTGAAAGATTCCAGAAATGGTTAGTGGAACACCTTTGTAAGTACTTTGATTGATGATCTTAACAGATTTGTAGTCTCGGTGCAAATAGGCCATTCAATAAATCGATAAATATGCATTGCAGCAATAATTGGAAAAGGTAAGTTTTTAGTGAAGCTAAAATTTATCTACAAAGCACCAAGGCATGGTACAGGTGGTTTTAACATCCAAAGAAGCCCTTGACATCTACCTAACAAAGTGCAGCTGTTAAATTTCCCGTCCTTTTCTGGATAAAAACCATTTATTTTACAAATTCCGAAAGATAACCAAGTTTCTGCATGAAACTTAAGCTTTGGGTGACCTGACTCAGTTCGAGAAGTGGAAATATTTATCATAAAAAAGAATTTCTACTTCTCTAACTGTGTCAGGTCACCCTAGGCCTCAGTTTCATGTAGAAGCTTGGTTACCTTTCTAGTTTCAGGAACAGTAAAATAGTATATATTTGGAGGGTTTCTACTAACTGGTGTTACTATTAATATTAAGGCCGGAACACACGAGGGAGCTTGCTCCTGCAACACGTTCCCGGGGCAAAGCTCCCTCATCTGTACTAACGATTTCATGCGAAAAAAATTGTTGCGCGACAAAATTTTTACTCCCGGGTTTTGCTCCATTGAATCAAACTGGTTAAATATGAAGGAGCTCGCTCCAGGAGCAAATCTGTTGCGGGAGCGTGTTGCACGAGCAAGCTCCCTCGTGTGTATTGGCCTTTAAGTTAAGAGTATAGGAACGACGATTATGTAACAAATTAACTATACTGCAAGTCATTACCGGAATCTTTGGCATTGCTTTGGGTATTGCATTAAGGTTTACTTTCCTCAACGCCTGAAGGGCAAATCGACCTGAAAATTTAAAGAAATTCTATTTCTTCAAAAATTATTTTAGGACAGCATAAATTCTTCTGATTGCGCTAAGTCAAAAACAAAAAATCTAACCTGCAATTGCTGCTCCTGCGACACCTAATCCAGCAAGAATTAAACTAGTCTGAAAGCAAAAGGAGACTAGAAATGGTTACGAATTTGCTCTTAAAGCTTACAATTAAACAAGACAAATATAGTACAATTTGTATTTACCATGTTAACTTGCGTTTTCCTTCGCCAAAGTTCTTGACGGAAATGACGCAATTATCTTCGCGTGCACTGCCTTGTGGGTGTAGCCCGCTGGCAACAGTCAATGCAGACTCTTCCCAACATCCGGGAGTTTAGCTTTTATATTCCGCTTGCTTTCGCTTGATTTCGGATATTCAACATGGCTGATGATCTTTTGGGAGGTGACGATACGAATTTCGCAGGAGAACGGGACCCAGCTGCTGATTTTTTGGCTCGAGAAAGAGATGAACTCGGAGAGCTGGGAGAGGAATTTGGTGGAGAGAGTGGGAATGACATGGTTAGTGTAACCAGAGTATTTGATCATTTTCTTCTTAATCTTTGCGTAGTATGATCAATATGTCACTTGATAAGTAATATTAAATTTTTAATACACTGCCTCTAATCTTTATGAAACTAGTCGCGTACACACGCGTTTACTCGGGCTGCCTAATGTTTGCATTCATAGTGATGGGTCTAATATGCCAAGTTTTACGCTTGTATCACAAAATGAATGATTCGGCCTAAAAATTGCAATTAGACGCTCTGCTAACAACCTCAGCAACGGGAGCTATAATTCAATGTCTAAAAACAACGTAAAGGAAATCTCATACACTTTTTTTTTGTTAAGAACCAGTAAAATTTTGCCCAGGCTCAATGTTTTTATTTTTTTCAACAATTTGAGGCTCAAAATGTTCTTATTTTGTTCTTATTAAACTGCAATGTATTTTTTATGGTTGAAAAACGATTTCAATTTCAAAGGCTTTTCAGTGTTTAAGTTTTCCTAACTTTTAGTTTAAGAACACGTGTACATGCAAGACACGTCATTTTAATGGTATTACATGTGAGGCCCTGTTATAGGGGTTTCAGGGATATGGGATATTTGTGAAAAAAATTATAGGGATACAGGATATTTCAAAATACATGTAAAATTTTGTGTATTTTACAGCAGGTGACAGTACATGTAATGGAACAACTTTAGAATACCCCGACACTGTGGTTAATGTAATTCTGCGCATTTGTTTTTATAGAACGAGCAATGCGCAGAATGAATCACCATGTCATTAAAGGCAGTGTCGGGGTATTCTAAAGTCTAGGTAAACTTTCAACTTTCAAAACATTTTCACTTCAGCCTAAGCTCGTTCTTAGATTGTTCTTAATTTTCGGCCATGTAATCTAACGCCGTCTTTATAAAGTCGGATCTTATAAAACAGCGTGCAGCATTTGAGAGACAAAAACTTTTCACGTGCTTGTTGAGAGGAATAAGTATCTATATAGTGCATGCAAATCCCCCTTTAATTAAAGAATCTTGTTGTCAGATGAGTGATAATTGAAAACTGTCTACCGCTGGTGACAATTATGGCAACAATGAACTAGAAAAGAACAGCTGTTTATGTACTTGTCGAGTAAATTAATGAAAAGAGAAAGATCGTTAAATGAGTGAAGTGTGAATGAATTCAGTTATATAACAACACATTCTGTCAGTTTAATTTGAAAGCGCGCTGCGCTCGGGCGCAAATGACGCTACTCGGGCCACAAATAAACAATATCGCCCTCCAAAAGTCATGTTATTGTCCTATTAGTGACTTGTCGTAAGACTATTAAAGAAAAAGCTTAAATTATTGTATTCAGTCAACGCGAAGCTCAATTTTACTTGTTTCTTTTCACTTTCAGAAGGCAAACTTTCATAACAATTGCCTCATCAGGATTTTCGCATCAGCCCAATAAGTGTTCCGCTTTTTAAAACAACTTATTATCATAACAACATATTAATTTATTATATTTTTTCTTTGTTTTTAGTTTTCCTAACTTAAAGTTTAATCGGAAAGAACACCAATTTATCGTGCAACCGAAATAACCGGGTACACTTGTTACAGGTTATCGATAAAAAGGCAATTTGTCTACATTTTAAAATAGACAGGCCATTTTTGATTTTACAACACAGGTCCAGTCTGTCTTTCAATTTAACATGAATTCACTCGGCTCAGTTATTATGTCACAACCTTCAACTTTTTGCCGGCATTTCACAAAGTCACGTAACATTTAGCAAAAAATATAACGGGAGAGTGAAAAAGGGAATTGTTCATTAACGTTTTAATATAGCATGTTTAATTTAATGCTACAACTGATTATAATATTAAACGACACGTCTAAAAGTAAATTTACCATTTAGTTAAATATTAAACAAAAACATACTTAAAAAAAGAAAGCGAAATACTTGTTTTTTTTTTATAAAAAAGCTAAAATTATGATTTTTTTAGTTAAAAAAAAGTGTCGATCATGGAATTTCCTTTTTGTGACTGATACAAGAAATATAAAATGCCGCAAGCCGTCGGCAACTGACAACTTGTTTTTTGTAAAACAAAGTATATTTTATAAAAAATACATTTTTTCAAAAGAAAAAGGATAGTATATCTGTTGTGTCTAAAACTAAAGTTTAAAATTTTAAGAATTCATAAAACAAGGCAATTCGTCGTCGATGCAAACTTGAGTTTTAATAGTATCAAAATCTTAAAAACAGCAAACTATTCAGATATTTATTTGTTTGAAATATGTCAGTTTGTTAGTTGAAACAAAACAAATATATATGTATATAGACACCAGTCATTTTTGTATTACGAAATACGGTGTACGTTTTCAATCAAAATGTTGCTGTTATTATCTTGTAAGGTCAGGAAATGTACTTTGGTAAATACTGCTTATTTTACTGGTACTAGTAAAAAAGGATACTTAGTTTAGCATCAAGAGAGGTTTATTGTGCAAGACTACAGTGACAAAAACGAGTAACAACATAGCAGTAAATAAAGTAACAGTCATTACTTCTATTGCGTCAAGCTTTCGGTAAATGTAGCGTTTATTTGGCGTTGAAACTTTCATCTGAAACTTGTGTACAACAGCTAAATGCGAAACAGTTTCACTAAGTGGTCTTACACGGTTAAACACTTGTTTCTATTGCAACTTCCGTCGATCGTTGAAACTGTTGCAGAATTAAAAAGCAGTTCTACTTTTCGTGAAACCTGTCTCGCACCGAAATTTTGAAACGTTTCACGAAACCGACTATGTAACACGACGGTGCTTTCGCATCGCTGTTAATTAAACACAAGTTTCAGCTGAAAGTTTCACCGTGTAAGTAACAGCGGCGTTACCATTGAAAGACAAGCGTTAAGTTTTACATTTTTCTAAAACCTAAGATTGTAGTTGCCGTCATATATTTCTAAGATCGCTTAATTTTTTTTAGCCAACATACCTTAATCCACCGTGGCCAAAAATGAACGCCCAAATCAGTCCACTTGTGTTCAAGTGGACAATATGATTTCCTCAACAACCAATGAAGGAAAATCTTTTCAATTTTCTGGGTTACGTGGCTAGAGTACAAAGTCAAGGCATTTTCATGAAGAAAATCCTTGGTGAGTTTCCTTTCTGATGCTCTCACCATACTCAAGTGAAAAGCTTTAATCTTAGGTTTTATGACTGCAGGCTTCAATATGGATAAATATTTTGGGTTGACGCGTCCGATCTTTCTTTCCAGTCTCTTTAGCTTGAGGTCTTTAGGTGCTGGACAAGTCAAACATTTGTTCAGACTTTGTGGCTCCATCTTGTTGGTCGCAATAATGGGTGGCGGCATGTCCCTGTTTTTCCTTCGTTTTTGTAGAAGTTTGAAAAGCCACATCTGCGAGTCTCTTGCGTTGGACTCTAAAAGTTGAACGAGGACCACAATTAAAATGACTGAGATCGTTGCCGCTGTTGGGGCTCCCATGATGTGTGTGTCTACAAATAGGAGTCAAAGGACACAACATATGTTTTTATAGTGGCCAGAATCTTGGGGCAATACAACGCTTAATTACTCCACAGGATAAGATCGATGAAGATTTATAGTCAGCCTTCCGAGACAGACAGGAAGTACTCAGTGTCATTATTTATATAACGCGCCATCATAACAAGCCATATCAATACCAGCTATGGTACACAGAGTAGTCATAATACTTCATTTCTAAGAATCACATGTTCTCCAAGTTCAAATCCAAAAAATACAAACATGAAATAATAGACATAAACAAAACGCGTGTTGCCAGTTTCATAAATCATGACAGACCACTGCGGCAAAGGTTAAACTTTTCATGTGAGACAAAGGCGCCACTAGGTTACGCATTGCAATCAAAGTGCTGATCGAGAGGCCCGCAAGGCTTTTGCCATCAACTACTTACATCACAAAATGGCGGTGTCACATCTTGTTCGATACTTGAGTCAGTAAATAAATCAGTCTTATCTGACTGAATCGCTAACTGGTTTAAGAGTTATTTTTCTGTTTTTAAGTGTCTGCTGGCACGAAACACTACTTTAAAACGACTAGGGACTGAGTCGGGAATTGCGGATAGCGTGTTCAGCGGTATCAAGCCTTGATACAACCTCATCTTGACTACTGCTGTACAGTCTGGGACGGTTTTTGAGAAACTCTCAGTAATAAAATACAGAAGCTACAGAACAGCCATTACGAGGTCGGGGGCTATGATGCAAGCGTTAGTTCTCTTTTAAATAACTTGCACCTAGACGATCTTTGTTTACGGCGCAAAAAAATTAAGGCTGGAGTGATGTTTAAAATACCCAATGGTGATGCACCATCTTACCTACAAAATATTTTCTCTGTTCGCGACAGTGAGTACAACTTGAGAAACTCTGAAATAAAGCAAAATTTACCCAAGCCACGAACTAACTATTTAGAACGAAGTCTTTGTTATAGTGGAGCCCTATTGTGGAATAGTCTGTCTCAAAACATAAGAGTGCTTCGTTCCTTACCACTATTTAAGAATCCTAATTACTATAGTTTCTAATAAGTTTTTTATGTAATATATCAAACACGAGAAACAGTGTTTCATCACATTTCCAAACACCGAGAAGAGAGTTGAAAATACGACGCGCA